>BLKR01005184.1:0-83162 GCA_011170035.1 Teleogryllus occipitalis
CCGCCTCGCCCCGCCTCGCCCCGCCTCGCCCCGCCTCGCCCCGCCTCGCCCCGCTTCGCCCCGCTTCGCCCCGCACCGCCTCGCCTCGCCTCGCCTCGCCTCGTCCCGCCTCGCCCCTGCCCACTTCGTCTAGCGGTCGCTGCGGCGGGCGCAGATTTATGGGGGCTTCGACGCCTTCTGAAATACGGCCCGCGCTGTCACGCGCCGCGCCGCAACCACCCCCACTCACGAAATATTGACAATACTTGGACGGCCGCAGCAGCGGAGGCGCGGGTGGCGACGGCTGCGGTGGTGTGGACGTAGGCCGTGAGCTGTGGCGGTGGGGGCGGGCGACGGCGGCGATGAGTGGGGCGGTGGAGAGCCGACTGCAGTAGGGACGAGGAGGCGGGAGGCGTGGGTTAGCGCTGGTGGCGAAGAGGCGGGGTAGACGGTGGTGAGATGTTGGAGGGGAAATGGGTGACGGGAATGAGAGGGGTGGACGTGTAGCTTAAGAGTTCCGACTTAATTTGTTGCGGGCGACAGGCGGCGGGCGGGAACCCGCGGACACTTGGAACGCTGCGTTGCTGACTGGGGAAGTACACTTCTCCGCCCAAAGGTTCTAGTCTCATTCGCTGACTGGCTGATCCGCTGTTCTGCTTCTACCCTGCCGGCGCATGAGCCGGTCGTCACGGTTCCTCTTCTCCAGTGTTCTGCGATTCTGTTTTTTCCTATCCTTTTGCCCCTCCGTCTCACCGTCGCATCTATCCTGACATCCCGTGCTCCTATCTTTGCCTCATCCTGAGAATCTCCAATTCCATCATCTCGCCTCTCCGTCATCGTTTCTCTGGTATCATCACCTGATCCTATTATATTTGTCTCATTTTCCCTCGACCCTCATCCTTTGCAGGTCATCCACCGATCCGCCATCGTCATGTTCGTAATCTCATCCCTCAGTCCCTCAACCTTTTCGTGTTATTCTCTCGTCCCCCCCCCCGATGTTTGAACTCATTCACAACCTCGTCACCGCCTTCCCCACCCCTCTCAATTCCCCTTGGCCCTTTCCACCTTCCCCTTCCCTCCTTCCCTGCGGCATCACCCAGCACCAACCACCATCCCGATGCGGCCGCTACTTCTTCCACTCACGGTCATTGCCATGAAAAATAAATTCGAATCGTCTTCTCAGTCCAACAATACGTCTTCGCTGTCAACGTCCCCACGCTTTGCCCGCCATTGGCTCTCCTCCCTTTCACCCTTATCAATCACTCTTTCCCCCATATTGCCAAGCCTGGCAGCGAATCCTCACCTTCGCTCCCTTCCTCCACTCCACCCTTCTTCCCTGGTGATTCACCCACTACCAACCTACCTGCGTGGCCGCTTCGCCCTTCCCGATTGCCCCTCTCATGAACGTGTCCACCTAGTCATGTCTTATGACGAATCCCCCCTTCCAGTGCTGTAACACTTCCTGCCCCCTCCCACACACACTTTTTCCCGACTTTGCCGCTCATCCACCCCACTTTTTCCCAGTCGTCATTCCGCTCCAGACACCACCTTCACCACCAGACTCCTTGCTCGCTCGCCCGCACGCGTGCCCATCGCCCGGCCCATTGTTTCTGTCGACGCCGATGTCTCTGCAGCAGGGGTCCCCAAACAACGACGTCTGGACATAAATCTGCCCAGAAGATTATTTCGTCCTAATATTTCTTTGCTCGTCGTGTTCACGTATCACAAAAGAGGGAGTCCGGCAGGCTCCTTTGGTGCGGAATGATTTTGTTTGAAATTACGTGTAATTATTAAATTTCCCCACGCGCGAAAGCTCTCATCAGAGAGGAAACATTTTCAGGTGAAAAATGAAATCTGCGTATGTTGCAAGTTGCAATCTGGTAATTACTGATGAATTCAGATACATTTTAAATTCTTGGTAGTCGCACAACATATTCAGGGCATCTTTCGCTTCCTTTCTATAACCATGTTGTTCTTTGAAAACCATTAGCTTTGCTAATTTTTTAATGTAAAATACGTGAATATATAAAATTATTGTCATTTGTACTATGCGGATATCAACAGAGCGGACGGTTGCAAGGGCACGTTCATGACAAACATAGTGTCATTCGTACGTACTATTCAGTCGTGAAAGATGGGAACATGTGGTCCGTTTCCATCGTAGTTCCCTTCACAATTACGTACACAACACTTGTAGATCGCAAAACGTTTAATGGATGGTTGCACTACACTCATAAGAAACAATCTTTATCGATATCAAGCAACTCTTAATAAATCTTCTCGTTGCCGCGAGAGAAAATCTTGAATTAATAATTTTCCAAATAAACCTCGTCAGTCTGCGCAAACCACAGTTTACTTATAGAGTTAAAGAGTAAATATAAGATGGAGGAATCTAAGCCTTCTAAGCGTGACGTCACAAATATGTCTGCCAGCACCAAGGCCTGAAATATTGCTCATGGAGGAATATTTTCCGTATTCCTCCACGTATAGATGGTATTGGTAATATCGATAAGCACCAAACCGCCAAAATTTGAATAGAATGTCTAAGAATATTTCATCCTATAGAATATGGTGTGAGAAAAGTTTCTTTTATGCCATTGACCTCAAACTTTTAGATTTTAAGACCCTAAAACGCAATGTTTAGAAGTTATTTAACGATGTAACGAACTGATCCAGTTGCTTCTTGCATTTGCCATGAATATTTAGATGCGTTTTGAAGCAAATCCTTCAAATTTTTTAAGTTAAAGTGCAATTCGTCACGTCTCCGTGAAATTCTCTTTCTTTAGAGACCTCATCTATAAAGATTGGTTGCGTTTGAGAGCCGCAAAATGTATGAACACAACTGAAATAATATAGTAGACGATACAATAGATATATATATATATATATATATATATATATATATATATATATATATATATATATATATATTATAATTTGGGTGCGCGTTCGTACTTTAGAAGAAGTTCGTGAGGGAAGTTAATGAAGCTGTGCCATGTCTGTATTTTGGTTTAAAAAGGAACTGGAAAGTTTGCGTTGGCTTGACTGGAGAATCATTTATGTTGGTCATGAAGGTCGAAGGTCAGGAGTTCTCCAATCCAAATGCGCGAGCGAATCAAATTGGACAAAGCAAGATGGAAATTTGTAAGCACATTGCCCTACGAAATTGATGATATTTTTGCTAAGCTACCTTAAGCTAACTACCGAAAGCCAATTGCATAACACGAAAACGTTTTGAATCACCACACATTATACAGCGCTTTCCACACGTGTTATATTTATTCATGCTCTCGCTGATTCTAAAAATAAATAAAAATAAAATCAAAAAAATTTAATTCAACCACCGAATAGCGCACACGTTTGTGACAGCAAGTACTTGGGTTTCCAGACTCCTGTAAAGGATGGACGTCTTCATTTTGTGACTGTGACATAATAAGCAAGACCGGAACACCACGGATCGAGTGCAGTCATCTAAGTCATCAGTCATCGTTTCAGTATTACCCTGGAAACCGGAGTATTTAAGAAGCCAAAGTTGAAAAGACGCTAATTGAATGCGAAGTATCAGTTATAAATATAAAGAGCTTGGGGCAGTAAGAAAATAAGCCACACTAGCCAGATGACTAGTCGTAAATATTATTTAC
The DNA here is from genome assembly GCA_011170035.1 of Teleogryllus occipitalis. Taxonomy (NCBI): domain Eukaryota; kingdom Metazoa; phylum Arthropoda; class Insecta; order Orthoptera; family Gryllidae; genus Teleogryllus; species Teleogryllus occipitalis. Next base: position 3,621 of record BLKR01005184.1, read on the forward strand.
TAAATAACCTACTTTACTAACTAACCCTCTTTACTAACCTACTATTCGTAAATGTTAATATTTATGTAGGTTAATCTCAAAGTGTGTATTTTATATTATCGATTTTTGTCAAAATGTGTTGTGCAGTCACTGTATGTCTCTTCAAATATTTATCTGAAAAACTTGGAAAAGTAACAAGATTGACATTTCGATCAAAATCGTGATGTATACGTTTAGATTTCGGTACTGTTGCTTATCCATAAAAGCCATTTCTTTCGATTTCGTTCAGTCATTGCCGTTTTTTACGCCTAAACGCATTATTGGGGCATATAGTACTCATTACGATACCATTTCCTAGTACGTGGTGCCATAGCTGGTGTAGACAACCTATTTTGATGGATAGCTTATTAAAATTATGATTGTGTGGTATTAATGGTGATGTAGCAATGGTAATTAGTCAGGGGACACGCAGACCCTGAGAAACTTGTCGCGAACTCGCATTTTTCACCACAAATTCGCATGGATCGACCGCCGGGATTTGCACACCGGTACGCAGAACCATTACACCAGAGCTCACCCGGGAATGAGGCACTTGAAGGAAGGAATCCGTGCTGTACTCGTATGCTAAAGAAAGCCTAATTAAGTTTTCCCCGTCGTTCTTCACCCTTGTCACTCCTCGCGGTGGCGCACGTCAGCGTGTCGCCGGCGCCGCCGCCTCCTTTCACGCCACCCCCGCCGCCCGGGGCCGGCCCCGCCACCCTCTCCGCCCCCACTGCCCCCAACCCCGCCCCGCCCCGCCCACCCTCGAATGAAGGCATTGTTTAATGCGGCGGAGACGCGCCGCGCGCTGGCACCGTATATTTCAAGCGTCAGGCCGGCACGGGGCAGTACATTTTTCACGACGCTCTCTCGGTTCGGCGCTTTTTTTTTGTTTGCTCCGCCCCCTCTTCCTTCTCCTCCTTCCCCTCCCCCTCCCTCCTCAACGTCTCGCGCGCTCTCTTTTTCGGTCCGCGGCCGTCGCAGGGGTTCTCCGTCTTCGTCGTGGTGTCCGCTCGGCGTGAGCGGGGGCGGGGTGGGTGGGGGCGGGGCGGGGGACGGGGCGCGCGCGTGTGGCATTGTAAAGCGCGGCGTGCGCGCGAGCGCGCTTGATTGCGTATCAGACAATAGAGACTTGAAGCGCGCTTAAGGAACGGATAATTAGTGGTGACATGCGGGGTCCAGGAGGCGGCACGCCGCGGCGCCGCGGAGGCTGGGGTGGTGGAAGAGGTGGAGGAGATAGTGGAGAGAGATGTAGAACTAGAGCTGAAAGTAAAGATGGAGTTGGATTATGAGATAAAGTTAGAGAGCGACAGCGAGGGAGGTAGTGGAGATGGAGGTGCATGTAGAGGTGAAAAATAGAGATTGAGCTAAAGAAGGGAGTGGAAGAAGTAGTGAAAATAGAAGTTTAACTAAATAATGTGGAGGTAAACGTTCCGAAGTAGCTGGAGGATAAGCAGGAGAAAGAGGCAGTGGAGGAGGTAGTGGAGATAGAAAAGCGCCTAGTAATTCAGAAACAGCTGGAGGTTGAAGCAATGTGCAGGTCGTAGAAATAGAGGTGTGTCTAAAGGTGAAAGTAAAAATTAAGAAACAAGTTGAGATATAGCTGGAAGAACATATGGAGAGGGGGTGATGGACTCAGAAATAAAAATGAAAGGGAAGATAGTAGTAGATGGGTAAGAAATTGATAGTGAAATAATTGTATATGGAAATATATATGAGGTGAATACAGGGCTGGAATTCAAAAAAATGGGTAAATGTGGGGACGAATTGTATGTGAAGATAGAGGTTACGAAAAGGGAAGATAGAGGTTACGTAGACGAAGAAAGGGAACGATGAGAAGGGAGACTAAAAGGAAATGAAGAGAGGTGCAAGAAGAAACGAGAAGAAAAAAACAGGATTGGGAATGGTAACGAAGGTTATAGAAGAGTTCTGGAAACCAAAAGCTGCAGCGTAAGACATAAAGCCATAAGAAAGCTTGACGGAAATGCTGGAGATGTACGAAATATTTGGGAAACCGGTAATGACTCGCCTATGACAATTCAACGACGGAGACCTCAATGAAAAAGCAGCTGTGGCGATAAAGAGGAAGATGAATATCGGTTTAATTTCAAAAGGCAGCACGAGGAACGGAAACGGGAGAGGTGACGCAACTTAGCGACTGAGGACGTAGACAATGGATGATGCACAAGAAGAATCAGTTGTGGTGGATTATGAAAATATTAAGAACGGTGAGAATGGCATAGCCAATAACATCGTCGACAATGAAATTCGTGGGTGTAACAAACTGAATGTATTTGGGCAGCAAAATCAGTATATGCCCAAAAAGGAAGCTATCACTGAAGAAGAGAAAATGAAGGAACAGAGATTGGAGATTGGAAACAGGATGACGTTAGGTGATGGGGCTTACATTGACGGGAAAATGGAAAAACCATCATTCACCGTAATAAGTACGGTATGCCGTGAAGGAAAAGGTAGGGCGAAGTTGGCAAGAGCCGTGAGAACGATGAATGAATATAGTTGAGAATAAGTCCATTTTTCGATCAAGAAGTCAAAGAAACACTTATTTTATAAACTCGTTAAGAATGTTTTCCCTAACTGGAATTTTATTTACGCGACTAATTACGAATACTTAAAACTTTGTTAAAAATAAGCAAATTAAAGTTTTAATACATAATTATGATCCCTTTGGTTATTTATCACATGTACTGGGTATTTATAAAACATTGGGGAAATGAAAAAATAACAATCTGAATATTTTTATAGAATTGGCAATTATAAAAATAAAAGTGATCAGATGAAATATTTTATAAACGACGTTTTTCAATTTAAGTATGTTTCTAACATTTGGGTAGTAAAATTGGCTTTAAATCGTTTAGTAAGATGCTTCTTCAAATATTTTCCAAAGTAAAGAAGTGTCAGAATAAAATTCTCACATAAGGTAAATAGCAGATTTTAATATAATTTGTAAGTTTTGCATATTAAATCCGTAATTTTAACAAGGGTGGTCGTCATTGAAAGAATATAACCGTACGTTTGCTCAAACGAACCGATCCTATCTTTCTTTAATCAAATAAAAGCGAAAAATGTTTGAGCCGAATTGGAAAGGGACTCATATTTTTTGGTGAATTATGCACAGAATGAATCATTTTCCATTTTGAAGTTAACATTAAGCGAACTGAACAACGTTCAATATATTTTTGCACCGTAAAGTATTATTACAGTTACATATATTATTAAATTATTGACACCTAATCCTAAACGTGTGCTGACATTTTTTTTCTTTTTCATTTAATGTATTTTTGTTTTCCATGCCATGTAAGAGGTGAAGTTGGAGTGATCTTCGTGATGGTAAACATTATCATTAAGGTATAACGTACTAATTGGGGTAAACAGAAATGCTAAGAATTAAGTTGTGTAATTCTAATTGCAATCATAATATTTCCCATTGAGAACTAGCTCCGTGTCAGCGAGGAGTGGGATAGTGAAATGCGGAATGGTGAAGTGCGGGACGGTGAAGTTCCGGGCAGTGATGGCCGGGATGGAGCAGTGAGATGCTGGCAGCGAGGAGGCGGTAGGGCGAGGAGCTTTGAGGTGCAAGGCGGTGTGATGGGGGGGGGGCGTTGAGGGTCATGGTAGTGTGATGCATACCAGAGTGGTATAGGGCAGTGTGATTCAGGGCAGTGTGGTGCACGGTAGTATGTGGGGCAGAGTAGTGTGGTGCACAGCAGTGCGGTGCAGGGCAGTGAGGTGCTGGCTGATGAGGAGGGGTTGTGGGGCGCGGGGCGGTGCGGCGTGGTGTGGGGAGGTAGAGCGGGCTCGCGCGGGCGCGGAGACGGCCGGCGCTCTTGAAATGAATGCTCTTCATTACACTTCTCATTAAAATGATAATATGTGGTCCGTGGGGATGATGTATGCGTCCGCGCAGCTCGCGCCTCCACCTCCTCCTCCTCCTCCTCGACGTCGTTCGCCTCCCCTCCTCGCCACCCTTCCCCTTCCCTGGTGCTTCTCGCCGTCGGGGAGTACGGCACGGCCTGCGGGCGCCGGCGCGGCACGGCGCGCCGACGCGGTTCGCGGGCAGGGCAGCGGGGGCGGCGGCGGCGGCGGCGGCGGCACGGGGTAGAGAAGGGGCGAAGGAGGCGGCGGTTATCGGAAGAGCATGGAAATGGGCTGTCCGGCGAGGTGTCGGAAAGGTCCGGGTTGCTTCTCAGCCGCGGTACTCTACTCCTGCGACCGATGTCACGGGCACCACACGCCTCCTCGCGGAACTCCTGCGTGCGTAAAATCGCCTTGAGAGACTTATGAGCACCTTCAAGTTCGCGTAGTGGTCCTTGGCTTTGGTTGAGGCTAAACGAGTAAGTGGTACATTTATTTGTTCTTATGAAATAATGGTAGGAAATAAGAAAAGAATTCAAAACCGCCTTGGAAATGAAAAGAGTAGAGGTAAAAATTCTGAAATAGAGGGTGATTTCACCTTTTTATATCGTTATTTTGATATTTACGTCGAAGTGGTGTGTGGTTTACAAAGGTAGGTGTGTGCGGAACTCTTCATAATATGATCGCACCTTTTGATTTTCTATTATGAAATTCAGAGTTAAAAGAAATACAAACGTAGTGATGCAAAAAAAGTACAAGCAATTTTACAAAAGAAATCATTTAAATAAATGCCTTTATTTATGAAATATACTCAATAAAGACAAAAGATAAACAAATATCAAAAGAATGGCAATAGCCAAAAGAGCATTAAACAGCAATAATAATAAAGTAAAATGTAAGCATCTGTATAATAATAATAATAATAATAATAATAATAATAATAATAATAATAATAAGAAGAAGAAGAAGAAGAAGAAGAAGGAAAAGAAGGAGAAGAAATTCCTAAATACTGTGTATCAAGCACACTTTAGTGAGGAATCGAACCATGGACATTCAGTAAAAGGAAAATTATGAAACTGGAAGAAGCAGAAAAGAGTGTAGAGAAGAAAATTATACGCACAAGAGGAAAGAAGGCGAAAATGACCATTGAAGTATTGAAGGTCGGTGAAAACGATAGTTAATGGAAAAAAGGAAAATTAAAATTTTGCAGCACACATCAGGATGTAATAAATTTTTAATAACAGTTTTAGGAGGTGAGCTTCTGGGGGAAAAGGAAAAATATTCGGCTAGGATTCAGTAGTCACTAAGAAATGTGGAAAATCACGTACTTGAGATAACATGCAGCGAGGCTTAGTGGCGTGAAATACACAACTGTTTTGCCGTTATTAACAATTAGTAGCTGTTCACTCTGTAAAGCGATGATTTCTTCATTTTTGCATAAACTATGCAAAATGAAGCTTGCATAACGAGGTTGGTAGTTTCACAGGCCCTTTTAACCCTAAACAATGTAGGCGTCAATAATACAGCAGTGCAGTGAATCAAGTTCCTCAAGATATAACCCTCCGTGAATCAATGGATACAAGTGGTCATGTAACAATGAACCCGACCACTGCAAAAGGCAGCAAAGAAGTGGGCTTCACACCTGTGTTCCTGCACAGCGAGCAGTCGCCATCACCGTCTTCTGGAAACTGCACGGCAACGATTAGACAGTGGTTTTGTTGACTCTCACGAATATAAAATGGAAAGTTTACAAAAAAATCGGAAAAAATTCTTTTGATTCCCGTCATATAACTGTGAAATTCGAAACCGATTCGGTGAATTGCGCGATGGTGTAAGTTCACTAGAAGCCATCCAATTTCAGTCCTACAGTGAAAATCCAAGTGCACAAACAGATTTCGTGGCTAAAATCCCACCAATTTTCGTATTTAATATTTTCAATGGAAACAGTTTCATCAAGGAGCTTAAAAACAAAGAGACCAGGAACTTTCTAATAGGCTTCAAAAACAAGTGCCAATTCAATAACAGATTTCCGTAAGCATATTAAATACCTCGTCGAGACAAAAAGAACTTTCCATTCATTCAAGGACTCTTCAAATAAAAAACTTTGTTCTGTTAAAAATCTGCGTAAGTCCATAACAGAATTGGTTATCTTTACAGAACTCAAATTACCTCACTCATCAATCATTAAAATCACGAGACTGCAAAACGATAACATTCCAGTTCCGGTAATTGCGGCCGAGTTTAGTGGCAATGAACCAGTAGACAATTCTCACAATCACCCAAATATGCTATCATCATGTAACTTTAGTAGAAAGACTTCGGAAACCTTGTTGCTAATCTCGTGCTTTTCAAAATTTTCTTATTATTATCGTTATTATTATTATTGTTATTAGTATCATTATTAGTATTATTATTAACATTATTATTATTATTATAAATCATTTTTTCATCTTTCAACTATTTGTAGTCAACTATTTGTAATTATGTTGGGAAGGGATTCTGGAACTCAAGAGAACGTAAGCAGATAATTTCTCCCTTACGTCACATGCGGTTTTTACGTTTTTTTGACTAAATAAATTCTAAAGTTCCCATCCAATGTCAACGATGCTTACACTACGGGCATTAAAATCTGCAGGTATGTTATAAACTGTCCATCCTGTTCTGGAAATAGTTATTCAGTGATGTGTCCGCAAAAAGAATGATAAACCGGTTTGTGTAAAATGCAATGGCAGCCACTTGGCAGGCTGACATCAGAAACAAATCATGCCCATATTATCAAAAAAATAGTGAGCTGTTTAAAAACAGGAGAAATGTAAACCACCAGCAAACTACATCCTCACCTCCAAATTTTTCTCACACAACCTTTCCAATTTTACTACAAACTCAAACCATCTCAAATTTTTTCACACCACAACTATCCCAAACCAAACCCTCCAAACTCAAAAAATGAAACTCGAAACCGCAACTAATTAACTTTTCACACAAACAGTAATTCTAGCAGGAATATAATCCACACAATAATAATTTTCATCAACTCGCTAATACCATCTTTAATTTCAACCATTCAAAATTCAGTCACAGAGTAATAATCATGCCAGATAAATCAATAAAAGTTTAATTATCGTGAATTGGAATTCAAATAGCATCCAAAACTGAACGTATTCATTTCTTGCATGATTACTAGATTGGCATAGCAGGTGCAAATCTTAATGACATCTGTGTCATAAAAACATGCTCTGCCGATTCGGATAGCCGAGATCGCTAAGGCAGTAGGGCCGTGGCGATCTCGGACGGAAGGATCGCGGGTTCAATTCCCGCCTCTGGCGTGGGTGTGTTTGTGTTGTGTGCTTGAGTAGTCCTTACGTGTAGTGTTCCCTACCACCAATGTAAAAAAAACAATGAGTGCGTTACATGACATTCTAATTAAAAAGACATAAAAATAAAATAAAAACCCAGGCTCTACATCACTAACTACTCCAGCTATAGAAAGGAAAGAAACGAAACAAAAGAAGGCCGCGTGTTTATTGCAATACCATCACACAACACTCATTACCAAATTGACATTCCACAGAAACACTAGCAATACGCACAATCCTAAATAAATTACTATGATTTTGTAAATCTTGTAAATATAAAACTTAGAAATCTCTCTCGCCAAAAATTAAAACACAAATCTAAATGATATGTTTAAATCGAACAAAAACACTTCTGAATGTCAAGCATTTTAATAGCGGCCGCCACACCGACAACCAAGATGGCAAGACTTGTCCAAATTAATAATAAATAATAACCTAAAAATCATCACAACAATAGACACAACCTACTACCCACATGATCGAACACGCAAACCAGATATCGAGGATATAGGTATAATAAATATAAACATCAAATTTCACACCACCACAGTATCCGAGCTAGATTTTGATCTCATCCCCGAACTAATCTCCGTACAAAACTTAACCTTACAACATGCAACCGCCCCTGTATCAAACACCTCGCAATCACCGTGGGAAAAATTCCAAGAAATGCTAGGAAATAAAATCCCATAATTTAAAACACTAAATAGTCCCGCAAGAGTGATGTAACTCACATCAACGTAGCAATGGGAATAATTACTTTAAGACTTTTCAAACCCAATAAAAATCATGCAGATACTAATAGCTACCGACCCATAAGTTGCCTACCCACTTTTCTTATCCAAAGTATTTGAAAAAATATTCTCCAAAGTCTTAAAGAACACTTACAGGTAACTAAAGCCATTCCAAAGGAACAATTTTCGCTGAACAAATGTTCACCCTACACCAACTCCTGCGCATTGCCGTACATCTTTATAGTTCATTTCAAAAAATATCACACAGCCATTTTCATCGACAAAACACAAGCGTTTGATCGAACGTGGCATCAAGAACTCGAGTATAAAAACACGAAAATAGACACACCTCTTTATATCCAAACAATCATAGAACGTTTTGTCAGTAATAGAACCTTCGCAGTAAATGTAAACAACCACCATTTCAACCAAGACCAATCTTAACAGGATTACCAAAAGGATCATCCCCATCACCTACTTTATTTAATTTATATGTTGCAGACATCCCCAAACTAAACGACATTACATACTCGTAGTTTGCTGATGATACTACCTTATATATCTCCTGTCATTCACTTACTGATTGTAGAAACAAAGTTCAATTATGTCTTAACCTAACTGATAGGCTTCAAAATACGAAATTCACCTCAATCCAACTAAAGCGGTCGCTAAGAACTTCACATTCCGACCACACTCACCCCCGAGAACTAAAATTAAATAATTCAATAATGAAATCCCCTCCCCCAAAAAAACTCCATCGGATATCTAGGACTAAACATAGCGAGAAAACTCAATCAGAAGTAGCACATAGATGCCAAAATTACTCGAATCAAATAAATTTTTACATTATTTTGTTATCACAATTGGAGAGCAGACTATTGTTTTACATTAGTGAACAGTTTTTCATTATAATTTAAAATATACTGTCGCATTCTTTAGACTGTTGCGTCACAACTGTTGCGTCTAACGAATCTTTTAAATTCAGATTTATGACACTTCTTCCAAAGTATTTCAATTAATTTTAGTAAGAATAAATTGTTAAAAATTACACAAAAGAGTACATAACTACTTAAGTGTGCAACAATAACCTTGCTTTCTGATTTCCTTGCAGGAAAAAGTCTGCCTAGACGCTTGCATCTGGATATGAACATCAAGCTGTAATCGTAAGTAGATGTTCAAGTAAGAACAAGAAGAAAAGTTAAATACGTAAGTAAAAGCTTACGTATTTAACTTTTCTTCTTGTTCTTGCGGTATTTGTTAGTAAATTTTGTCCTTTTAATCGCAAAACTTCCAACACACCTATTAACGTTATCTATTGGGAAAGTTTTCAAATTCTAAATCTACTTAACGTCTATAGAATTATGTATGACTGTAGACATTTTTGGGGGATCGTGCATACCTGTATGACAGTAGCTCTTTACTAAATCTTGTTTTCGGTGACTAGAAGGTTGAACTATTGTTTCCAAATATAAGAACTTAACCTGTTATCTCATATTTTGCTTCTCAAGAACACTTCGCGCCATATTTTTGCATGTGCTATGTACTCATATACAAAGTGAGAATTCCGAAAAATGCATGTTTGCATATATAAATGTGCAATAATGAAAATTTATCACGCCATTACAAATTTGTGACAACTTACAAACAACACATAGTTGTCGCACAAAAATAGCAATCTGAAAAAACAAAACTGTTCTGAAATATTTTCACGATTTGCTGGTAAGGTAACAGTCTTAGTTTTCCACATTTTGTATTTACAAGCATATAATACTTTTTCTTTAAGAACGTCTTTGTGATTGAGTTGCGCCTTTCATTCGCACGTAGACGTCTGCACGTACACACATGCATATACATAAATGTGGACATGTCATTCCATAAACGTTCCCATAAACCGGACCGTTTCCATAAACGTAAACGTGAAGAAAGCCCTTTATCGATACCTATGCAAATAAGAAATAATTTACGCATAAATTATTCAATATACGAGCAACCAGACGAGAGTGAGTAAAATGTACAAGATTTTCGTCGAATGACAATTGATGATACTATGAGTAATGGAGTGCTTCACGATAATGACCTTAGCTGTTGAAGCGCCCTTAAACTCAATCAATGGAGTGCTTGGTCAACGATGTTGGGAAACTTCAATTTACGTTATCTAATGAAAATACTAGATATTCGCGGTTGTTTTTGTCCTACACAATATTGTGTTCTTGCACTACATTAACGTGAACGTGTAACATTGATGAAATTAACGTGGACACGTGGTAAATTAAAAGAAATTAACTTTCAAAGTTATGTCATATGTTTATGTTTAAAACGATGTATCATATTGTTACATATGCTATTGCGATGACTTTCATATAATTTCACGTATACTCACTCTAAGATTTTGCGTCAACGTTATATTTACATCGACTTTTTTTTTGTGAAAGGGGCTTTACATCTTGAACGTATAAATGAGATAACGTAACTGTGTTGCCTACACAATAAGCTAAAACAAGGTCATCCAGTTTGAAGAGTTTGGAATTCGATCACTCGAAGCGGTCGTAAGACATTTAGCGTGCTACCAAATAAATGAAATAACTAGAAATACATTTTAATAAGGAAATATATTACAATTTCCCAGTTACATCGATTCAGAATAATTCCCTTCTAGCTTCACACATAGTTTACATTAAGGCTGCTCATTTGCAAGAATGAGGACCTCAACAATGGCCCGCAACTCTGTACCAGGGCACACCAAGTAGGCCGCCGCGGCTCTGGTTTACGTTGATCCTAATACAAGTTGTGGAAGAAACTTTGGAAACCTTAATTGTGTACCTCCTTCCAATCTTAATTGAGTCACTCAGCCGCAGCACGATGCACATGTCGTCAATTATATTTATACGCTCCCATTACACTTTTACACTTATACGATCCCATTTACCTTTTGCAAATACAGAGAAATCTTCAGGGAACAAATCAGACGATGAGAAATCGACGCTAAAATCTGTTTCACAGTACGCAGTGAACATTAGCACTGTCGTGTGAAATAACAGTTTCTTTGAAACAGTAGTGCCCTGAACCGTTTCGAAACCGAAACATTTGTGCAACTACGAGCATTCTTGTGGCTATTCAGCTATTGGTAACAAATTTCCTGTTTTTTGCTCACTTTCGTTTTTTTTTTGAAAGTGTTTATTGGATGAGAATCGGTCTCATCTTTACTTTGCCGTACTGGTATGCAATAGGCTAAATGCTGCACAAATTCTAGATCTGGTATTTATTAAGAAGGATTTGAGTACTTTTTACAGTACACACTTGGTAGGGACGCTTTAAGCACGTCACAAAACGGAGGGCACCGACCTGGATGGGCGAGGTGATAAAGAGCGACTAACGAAACAGAGCTTCAATCCGTAAGGTCGCGGGTTGTTTGTCCCTTTTCTCCCATGAATGTGTTGTCGCTGAGGGCCTTGCGTTGTGCTGATCCCACATCAGAGAAGCTCGCAAGTGTTGGTGTCTAGTGTATGGTCGAATTTGCGTCCATCGGGACGTAAATGGTAACCGGCTGACAGCTGGATATAAGCCCTATGAGAAAACAACAGAAGACAACTAAATATTTTCACGATCTGAAGACCACGTTTTTCATTTTTTTCGTTCTTCATTTTTGAGTGGCCGAATCCGTGGGGAACACTTGTTCCACATAAGATACTGTTTTGGATTTGGGAGAGATTCTTACATTTGCATACGCTGGGTATGCCTGACATTTGCGTGCGGCTTACATTGGGAACAAAAGCTACTTCAGAAAATATTTAAGAGGAAACGTAAAAACTGGAAGGAAATAATTGTTTGATTGTAACTACTATTGGTAATAACTAATTTATATATTACTATAATTTTGCGTATTTTCAATTTGTAAAGAATTTGAAAATAAAATATCTAGAGAGATATCCACAAATCTTTCTATTCTTTAGACGTTTAAAATATTCAGCACTTAAAATTCGTTAATTGTTAATGATATTAAAATAAATTAACTAATAACATATAATATTCAACAATATTTATAATTGTTTAAATTTTTTTTAAATACGGTTCTACATTTTCAAGGGGGAGGGGGCACGGCTCCCACGCCCGGCCCTCGGGAGTCGCCCGTGATGCGGGCAATATGATATGTTTTGAATGTAAGCGCAAGGGAACTCAACTAAGACGTCAACATCTGTCTTTTACTATTAAAAGAAAACAAGCAATGGTGTTCCTAAGAAATTGGCATTTCATCACTTGAAGCGGCCGTAATATATGCGAGCCGCGAAGTGCAGCTCGAGCTCTGGATCTGGTATTTATGAAGAAGGATCGCGCTCGAGACCGAATCCTGACGTCGGCGACTCCTCCTCGTTTCTCGGACTATTTAGAGAGCAGCAATGATGGAGTGGCTGATTACGAAGGGGGCGGCGCGTACAAATTTCTCGAGTAAAAAACGCGGGAAGGCGCCCAGGAATAATGGACATTCTTTCGACGTCCGACACGCACACAATTCTCCGTAATGGAGTTGTAATGAAGTAAATCCGGAAAAACTCTGGCAATTTGGAGCTCGGTGTGAAAGTCAATTTATCCCGTAAGTACTCTCATTGGCCGGCGGGATGTCGGGTGAATTTAAACTAGATGTTGACACACGGGGCATGCGAGATGAAGAGATCAACGCGGGCGGTGGCAGTAGTGGTAGTGGTGGCGTCGGGGAGGGGGGTGCTTTGTCGACGTTGCAGGGTCGGTGGTGAAGAAGGGGCTGCTCAAATTCAAGAATGAGGGTCAGCAGTCGCTTGATGTAGTGGCACGCGCATCATTCGGTTTTGACTAAACTGAACCGATCACGCCGAAGCGCCTCCCCTCCTCTCCTCTCACCCTCTCCTCCGCCCCCCTCCGATCCCACCGCTCCCCCTCCGCCTCCCTCCGCCCCCCTCCACACCCCCTCCGCACCCCCTCTTCTCCCCTCCGCACCCGTCCTCACCCGTTGGGCTAACCCGCTGGGCCAAGCCCCACCAAATGGTCGCCCACTAAAAAAGCCACATGGTGAACATGGTGGACATGTGGGTGTTGGACAGGGGGAATGTGGGACAGGGGTGTGTACACGAGTAGTGGCGGAAGAAGGGGAATTTGGACGTAATTTTGGGTGTGTGGGAGCGGGATGGGAACGGGCGAGGCGACGGTGGGGGTGCCGTAGGTAAACAAGGGGGTGGGGATGGGTAAATTGGAGTGGAAGCGGTGACGTCGAAGGGGTTGACGAGGAGTTGGAGGGCAGTATCGGCGTCGGGAGCGAGAGCTTGGAAAGGAGCGGGGTTGGTGAGAGCGCGAGCGGAGGCGGGAATGAGACGAGAGCGGAGCAGGAAATGGGGAAAGGCCGTGGTAGGAACGGATTAAGATGTAGGACGCGGGTGGGGCAGTGGGAACGAAAGTTTCGGGAGCAGACGGTAGCGATGGTGATAAACAGGGCAGTAGTGGAATCCGAGGCTGCGGAAACTGTGATAGGGAATGGTTACCGCTAGTTAATGCAGATGGCGGTAGCACTAGCGATATGTACGGGGCGACGGCGCGTTCAGAAGTGACGGAGGCGTTGACGGCGAGTGGAGTAGAGGTCGATTCGGAGGCACGGTGGCCGTGGGGACGGTGGTTATCGCGGCTCGGACGCCGGCGGAGGCAGCGGGCATGGAAATCAGCAGAGCGGTGTTGGCTGCAGTATTATCGCTAGCGGGAGTCAACTCAGCTGGCGCACTGCGGCAGCAGTTCCTCGGATGCGCTTTCGTCTGCTGCAAAGGAGCTGGGGAGGAGGCGGCCGCGGTGATTGCAGCGGGCATGGTGGCGGCGATGCACGAGGAGGCGGCGGTAGTGGCGGTGGCAACGGCCATGCTGACGGACGTGTACTTGGAGTTGGTGATGACGATGGCGGCGGCGGCGGTGGTGGTGGTGGTGGTGGTGGTGGGGTTTGGTAGAAGCGGCAGCGGAGCGACGGCGGCAGTGGCGGAGATGGATACGACGATGGTAGCGCCGGCAACGATGAAGATGTAAACGGTGGTGACGGGCATTGAGGTAGTTGGACGATAGAGTCAAGGGGAATCTGAGGCGTGGTCAGTGACGGCGGGAAGTTTGAAAGGGTGGCCATGATTTCGGTGGGGGTGGAAATGGCATAGAGGTGGCGGCAGCGGGGCGGCGGGGGCGGGTGTAGAGGCAGAGATGTGATATTGGCGGCGGGGACGGTGGGCGTGGAGGGGCGGCGAGTAGCACGGCTGCTGTGCCTGGCGTTGTGACGAAGGCGATGGCGATGCTGCCAACGGAGGCTGGCGAGGTGATGGCGATGGCGGCGGCGCGCGTGCGGCCGTCGCACGCCTCATTAGCTCCGCGCGATTGAGAAAAAGTTAATTATTACGTGGAAAAGCAGCCGGGGGAAAGCTGTAATTTGAGCTGATCGGCGTGATGCCAGGGCTCCTCCCGGTGTTGGTACCTCCGACGGAGACGCTGGCCGCTCGCCGACTCGCCTTACGTCTTCATTTCAACGCTCCTGCACGCGTTCTTCCTGGCCCATCTTCCTCTTACGTACTTTTTACATTTTTATTCGTTCCTCTTTCTCCCTGCTTCTTTCCGTATCGCATTTCTTTTTTCTTACCATACCGTTTACTTTATTTGCGTTGTGAGTGTTCTACTACCAACATACGATGTTATATATTTCTTATCGAAATATTTTCGTATTTTCTATGCTTTGTTTGGCACCATTGTCTGTTTGATTGGCTTCACTTAATCAAAAAAATGGTAAAAACTGTATGTGAGGTATGAACGAAAGTGTAATCTGCGTAGGTTTTCATAAGCTCCGAATACCTTACTCCACTCTATTTACTAAACATTGTTGAACGATAAATACAGGTATCTACAAAGTGTAGTTAGCAACGTTTGAAAACTAGAAATTATCCCTTACGAGTAGTAGAAAACGTATGTCCATTGGTAAACGAACTACAGGTTTGATTTTATACAATCGCTAACAAAAAACAACACACACTTCACGGCTCTACTCCTATCACAGTAATGGTTACAAAAAGATAGCTCAAAAAGCGTGCGCGAAATGAAGCTGCATTTAGAGTGTGCAAAACCAAAACAAGCCTCCATCTCAGCATTTCTTCAATGAATCAAGTGAAACGGGCTGTCTTAAATAGTATTTTCAATGTATCATCCTACTAATTTTCATATCTATTTACATTAATTTTTTTCTTTTATTATTCTCTCTCAATTCACGTTTCCCTTTACTCTCTTTTCATATTTTTTATTTTCTCTTTTGTGTCTCAGCGTTTTTGTATTGCACATTATATCTTCTCTTATCATCCTTCCCCTTTCATTTTTTCCCTTCTAGTGTTCACTTCATATAGTTCGTCAGTCTCATTTAGTTATTTCTGATTGTTTATCTTTTGTTGGTGACAGTTATTTTATCTTTGCAATGCAATATTTTTTTCTCTAGTCAAATTTTTCTACGTGAATTTTTATTAATTTCCGGCATTATTTGATTTCGTCACCATATTTTTTGGTCCTTTACCAATCTCTCAATGACTATGTTTTCTTGGTAATTTACTATTTATTGTTTTACGGCGATCAACAAATTAATGGAACCGGCTACTAGTTTTCATTATTTGAGAACAATTATTGCTTAAACTGTAAGTTTCATTACGACTGTAATTTGTTCTACAAAACTGGACAATTAAATACTGTCCGTAAGGATAGTTAAAAAACGAAGGGTAGAAAAGTATATATTTAATTTTGACATTCCATTTTCATTTGTATTTTCGGTTGCAAATAAATTGAAAAACACTAATACGTTCTCAGCACTCCTGCATGGAAACTAGAAAGTACCTTCACTGTTTAGTGACTGGAAAGTGTTAATTTGGGGACACGGACGACAAAATAGTCTTGACCTTTTGCGAACGGCAATGGTGTCATGGCAGTGTAATAAAACTGCACACTGCGAAGTAAACAAAACATTAGTGCCACATGAATCAGCATGGCTGCAGTCCCCCATATTGGGAATGATTCCAAGAGTACATACTGATAAATTTACGAAACTCAACGAAAATATATTTGGCTTACTGATTTCAAAATACCGTTTTCAGCTACTATCGTCATCTGGTCTGTCAAATTGCAGCGATAACTAGAAGATGGACCTATAATCCAAAACTGTTTTGAGAAAATCTCATTGCAAGTTTTCGATCATAGCTTTTTACACCCTGGTCTATTATTGAAAATTACATATTATTTTAATTTATTATAATTATTTTTAAACTTAATTTAATTTAGAACGTAATAAAATTCTCCTGAATTTCAAATGTGGCGCAAAAAAAAATGCGTTATAGGCCCTTCTTCTAGAGAACTCTTTATATTTATTTTTGAAATGGTGTACATTATAAATATCATTAAATTGCAATTTGCTTTTATTATAAACTGCTAACATGAATCATAATGTGGTTTGTTAACTTTTTTTACCTCACAGTTCTTCTTGTGAGCTATCAGATTCGGGCTCACTGTTGTCGATATTTTCTGTGGACACTTCATGAGGAGTACACTCTTCAAAAAACTTTTGTTAAAATTTGTTGCGATCTTCATTTAAGTACCCATATAAGTCCCGAATATCAGTTACTTTTGTCGGAGTGGAATGACAGGTGTAAAAGTGGAACTGGAATGACAGGTTAAATTGCGGTATTCTGGGGCACTTTCTTTTTGTAACGGAATACGACCTGACGAATAGATAAAATCATTAAATTTGTTTCGATATAGATTAAAGTAGGCAGAATTCATTTCTGCATTCTCCGGAAGAAGGGCCCATAGCCCTACGGGCCCTTCTGCTAGCTACCGCCTCAATTCATTTGTACACCCAAGACTGACTTTTTGTAGTAGTTACGTAAATAACAATGTGAGTATACAGAAAGAGGGCATTATGGCATGTTGATTCATGTTCCATTGCCAATTAATTAAAAAAGGATGCAAATAAATTTTCCATCGACTAGAATTTTTTCCTTGCAGTGTTTACGGAAGTTTACTTGCAGTGTTTACGGAATAATAGTCTGAGATACTCCATAGTTTTGCTTCTTAATATTAAATGTAGTTTTTCTTTCTCACGTAGTTATGTTTTCTACGTTAAATAAGTAATTAAAAATAAAGAAACAAAACGAGCAGCATTGCGAGAGTCACTTACATCAGATGTGTGTAGTGATGTCACAAAAATAACAGGTACGTCTACTGCCGGGTTAATTGTGAACCTATAACCATGTCTGGAACATTGCAATTCGCGTTGTCCCCCACTGCCTTCCCCTCTTCGCCTCCGCTGCCGCCTCGACGCCGCTGCCGACGCCGCTTCCGCCTCATCCACCGCTCGTCCTTCCCTCCTCCAAAGAGGGCGTGCCCTTTAATGAGTCCGTAATTAGAGCATCGTATAATTTCTTATCTGGAATTGTCCCGCGCGTGTTGATGGCCGTGTAGGCATTGTGAGGCGGTGAGCAAATGGATTATTTATGAGTGCACTTATCTGCTCGCCGGCTCTTCCCGACCCACATTGGCCCGGGAGCGCGCAGACGGGAATTATAATAATTGGATGGATCTTGTAGGTCATCAAGCGGGAAATGCGCAGAGATTTATAGGTCAGAGATAAGGTGGGCTTTTGAAGGCCCTCGGAAGCTCGACGGTGCTGATTAGCGTTGACGAGAATGCGTGGAGCTATTTTCTGCGGCGGAGTGTGAGGACACTGGTTAGTTTTATTTATATGACCTCGACTTGTTTAGTAGTTCGACACATTCCAATGTTTTGACAGAAGTTTTCTCGCCTGTGGACAACGATAATGGACTGTTGTTTGTTTTTTTTTCGAGAAAGTGTCTCTTGGACCTTGTGAGTTACGCAGATTGGCGCTAATTGATTCCGAGACGTTCGGAAGTAATGATTTCGACCTAGAAAATAGAAAATCTCTTCATAATTTGACCACCGTAAGGCGTGTTTTGCCACAATATTGCCTTGACGACCTCCACGATTTTATTCGCAAAATGTAATGCGTTGTTGAGAAAATGTTGTTGTTTTCTAAAATTATGTGTCTTCCCTGTAAATAAAATAACTTGTAATAACTGTTGCTTCCTTCGGAAAAATCTCATGTACGTTATCGTACATATCGCTCGTCCAATTGAGCAATGACGTAACAGCTAATTGTGCGAAAGAAGGTAAATTGCTTAGAATTCTTGCAGGAACGTAACAACATCTGCAGAAATATCGATTAAATTTGTATTTTGATCTGGTTCGCGTGGGGGAAATTACGTCTTTATTGAAACGTCACGTTATTGTAACCTCGCGTGAGGAGAAGAACAACATCGCATTAGTTTATTATGTGGTATTAATACAAGAAACTCTCCATTTTTCTGTAGAACATGGCCCCAAGTATCTTCTATAATATTCTGTAAAACGAAGAGAAGGCAATTTACAGCAGAATAACTCCGTAAATATACGACTGTGTCGTTTTTGCTAAATATTCAATCGAATAACTATTATATCTCGTTTGTTCCTTGTAACATTGTTTATCTAACTGACTGATGGAAATCGTCTCAACATTGTTTATTACGACAGCAGGTTCATAAATTCAGGGGAACAATGACACAATTGTAAGAAAAGGGGTGAATGCAACAGTCAATACCAGAAAATTCTGTTGAAAGTGATTCGTAAGATGATCTTGGTAAGATGGAACATTTGACCAAAGCAACATTACTACTCTTAGTTTCTGAAAGAGTATTACTGTGGGCAGAATGATGGTTCAAATATTTTATTTCAGAATTTGGTTTCTCCTGTAAAATTCTATTTTCTATAATAACGTCACTGTTCCATTGGATGAGCGACACAGGAATACAGGAAATACTACGTGACCTATGTGAATATCTTAGAAGAGCGTTACAGGGCTACGTGAGTCCGTCCTGTCCATGCGTTGCTCACGATCAGCCCTTTTCCGGTCCACCATTAGGGGCAAGTGAGGTATCATCCGACGCGTCGTGAGGAACTGGCCATTTTTTCATTTTTTTCAACACTTGCTCATTTGATTCTTCTCGATGAGCTAAATCGATTGACACTTTTTTTACTGATCCTTGTAGAATATTCTGGAGGAAGAAACGTATTTAAAGGATTTCAAGGTAATTGCAACGTTGATACGCTGTGAATTACGTATTGCCTTCCAAGTATAATATGAATCGTACGACTTGATTAAACAATTTAATGATAATTAAACCCAAGTTTGTTATGAAATTTTTTTTGTTAAACTAATTTTATCGGTTAATTTTTATGTAACTTTCTAAGATAGTCAAGCAAGATTACCATGTTTAATATTTTTATCATTATCTTGTTTAAAAATACGAATAAAATAAATAACTTCTTGTGCCACCACGTTAACGTAGTTGATAATATTAAATTTAAAAAAAAATATAATCAGTTATTAGTGATTAAATAAGGATACACACGTTATTATTCCTATTTTGTTAAGAATTTCAACGCTTAAGTATCACTTCTTCCCGATAGTCGAACGCAAGTTTTAAAGTTGGTAGAATCTTACTTTCTTTTCACCCTTCTCTTGGATTTGCAAGGAAGGGTCCCATTGTATTTTCCACCGTGCTGGAGCAACTGCATCTGTTTGTGCAGAACTGGTCTGGAGCAGATGAGAGGGGCGAGTCCTTACTCTGAGAAGGGTGCGGTGCCTCAAGAAAGGGCGATAATCCTTTGTGGTCGCCACTACCTGTGTGTTTGCTTTCACGCGTTTAGTTCTTGGCCTGTGTACAGGCGCTCGCACGCGCAACGGTAGGTGAAGTGCTGCTCGTTCCCTTTTACCCGCAGGCACGCACACGAGCGTTCTCGGCCATAAACGACCCTACACACGAATAAGTCGCGCTCGCAAGCCTGGCTTGTGCTCGCTGCGAGTCTGTCACCGTCGCATTGTTTCTCGGAGTACAAGCACCAAAGCGTGTAGCGGCGGGGACAGATTTACAATCGGCGCGCGGCAGGTTCGTCAAGACAGGTGTAGAAGCCTAGCGTCGCCTGGCGAATTAAACTGCCACAAAAACAAAAACAAAAAAACATCGGGCACGTAATATTCCAGATACGGTTTCATGGTTCATATACTGCAAGTGGTTATCGAAAATCTACGTAAATATCGTACAAAAGAAGCAGTGTTTGACCCTGGCAGTATCACCGCATGATCTCCAGTTGCAGCTGTAAAAAGTTCAAAATGTATTCCATTGGTGAGTGAACTGTTGAAAATTGTAAAAATAATTCATTTTTTAAACTTAATTATCTGTAAATATTATGTTCCAGGAATGTTTATAATGTGTTGAAGTTGTTAAAATAATAAATATTGTCTTTACATTGTACAGTATATGTCAATATTTCACATCTAAATCACACTTAAAAGTCCCTTTTATTCAGAAACGCTGAAATAACAAATGTCAGAACATGTTTAAGGAATACTTCATTTTCTTTCAATTAAAGCAAATAAAAGGATCTGGCTGGGTATAACGTATTTCATGACGGCAGACAGAACCTTCGGACTACGGTTAAACACGTGGACGACAAACACCGTGGGGTAAAATTATAACATCTTCAGAGCGTATAGAGCTCTTGTAAGGGAACGAAGAGTTTGACAATTGAGAGTTCGTAATCCCCAAAACACATACACTTACATTGCAATGCCATGTTTGAATATTTTTACCGATTTCATTTCACTTTCAATATTTTAGAGATTATTTTTTGCCTTTAATGGCAATATTCTCTTCAGCGCTATTAGATTGAACATGACATTTAAAAAAAAAAATTGTTTTAGGTTTTGGGTTTTATTGATGAACTCAAATACGACGTAGACAGTACAATTTGTTTACATTACAGCCGCTTGCCTGGTAATACTATCATGTTATAAAAGTATGAATAATTCTCAAATGACTTATTAACAATGCTTCCTACTATGCTTGATTCGTTTGAAACAAATTACTAAAACGATTGGTGCTAAAACAACCATCTTTTCGCCCATATTTTCACGCAATATTACGTGAAAAGTATTCAAATTTTCGAAAAGTTGTAAAAACTTTGTTTCAAAATCTGGCTTTAAGGAACACAATTCATTAAAAAGAAAGCCTATCTTCAATATTTTAGCTGTAGGAAGACTCCAATTTTTTGAACTTTTACAGTTTTCGACAACACTATCGATAACAACACTATCCAACAACAAAATTTGACCAAAAACGATTGGCCTAGTTTTTGAAAAATTTGGAAAATGTCCCAGGGGCATCATGTAAGGGACCTCCTAAAATTAAATTATCAGTTTCAAATTCAAGGGTCGCGACATTAGCCAGAACGATTGAGGAATATCAATTTTGGAGCAAATCGCCTGAATAGTTTAGCCGCTAGCGTTGTTCACAGACAGACGGTTGGACGGACGGACAGTCAGACAGTCGACAGTCGGACAGACGGACAGACGGACAGACGGACAGACGGACAGACGGACAGACGGACAGACGGACAGACGGACAGACGGACAGACGGACAGACGGACAGACGGACAGACGGACAGACGGGACGGACGGGCAGACGGACGGACGGGCAGACGAACGGACGGGCGGGCCGACGGACGGGCCGACGGGCAGGACGACGGGCGGGCGGGCGGGCGGGCGGGCGTGCGTTTCGCAAAATCGTGAACTTTGAAGTTTTTATTCTTCATTCACAAAGTTCTTTTGGCGATGTTTCGAGGATCGTGTATTTTCGTATCTTCAGGCTACAAGGAAACTAACATCAGGCTAACAGGAAACATTTTTAGTGAACATGAATAATGAGTTACGGGCATTTAAAAACACAAAAAGTGTGATAAATTATGATAAAACAATTGTATTTGATATAAAACAATATGTATGATTTGCCATTTTCAAATACCATAGATAATTAAGACATTAAAATAAATAAATAAATGTGAACTCCAGAAAGTGCAAAAGCACTTTTAGCAGGGCGGTTGCATAAGGAGGATTAAACGGTCGGCACTGACTGAAAAAAAACAATTGGCTGAGACCGTTATGAGGTAGTAAGAGCCCGGGGAGAAGGGAGAGGGAGAGGGCTTCAAAATGTCTTTAAATGAAATGGGAGACGGACTAATTTTCATGAGTTCTCAAAATGTATAATTTCTTTTTTCAAATTATCTTCTGATGTGAATAAATAGTGACAGACTAATTTTTTGCTTTTTATGTATGAAATGTGTGTCATTTAAGTCGTGTGAAAATCATTTTAGCACAACTGTGGTTTAGAATTTCTTTCTATACTTAGAAACGGGTTGAAGGGTATCCTTCCTCTTATTTATCTACAAGTAAACTGTTGAATGATGACCTCCGGAATTAGCTGCAGATTTTGAATTGACTTCTCTAGTAAAAAGTTCAACGTTTCTTCGTGGTATTGTAATTCTTGACACAGCAACTTTAGGTGAATTCAGATTCTTGCATTTTATGCAAATATTATAGCCACATTTATTTTGTCGAGTGAATATTTTCTGCCGTGTTTTCACCTTAAACGTAAACGAATTTTCTCTGCATTCTCCACCGCAGCTTGCTTCTTACCTGTACGGGATTTTGTGTGGGACAATGGAATTTTGGGCGGGGCTGCGAAATCTATTTACATGTCCTGGCATCCTCTTAGCAACACCTTTTTTCGGTCGTCGCTATCGTGTTTCGTTTTTAGTGCTACATTTGAGCAGCAATTTTGTGACGAGGTGACCAAAACTCTTATCTCCGGCGTTTGAAAGATTTGTCAGTAATAGACATCACATACTTTAACCAACGATAGTACCTTGTGTGTTATGTTATGCAAATTGGTTGGAGGTGGGCCCACGCGTATCTCGAGGTCTCGCCTTGAGAGCTATGCGACAGCCAAAACACATTTCTGTGTAAAGCGCGACTACTGGTATTGCTCATCCGGTCGAGGAAAATGGACAGAACGTGTAGTCGAGAATAGCCCCGCGACATGCACGTCCCTCGAAGTTCGCGAATCGATTTATATCGCCGCGTCATCGCGCGTTTCGTGGCTTTCTCCGCGGCGCGGCGCGTATATGGAGAAAGTAATAAAGGCCCGCCGGCCTCGGGTCGCCGGCTAGCCTTGAGTCTTTTATTGGGCGCAGGGGAATACCTGTGTTTCGAGTTTATTAATGCCAGCCCACGCATTTGATGTCGTAGCCATTCATTTTTTGTGCGCGCGGACGGGGCTCTCGATGCCGGTCGGCTTCTGGCCTTCCGGTCGCCCGACGGCTCGTTAGCCGCGCTGGCGGCGAAGGAGGCGGCGGCGATGGCGACGGCGGCGGCAGGGATGGCAATGGGAATGGCAGTGATCTCAACATTACATTTGGAAGCACAATGGCAATGTTTGGGCTGAAAATTGTGACGATCATGTTTCGTTGGCTGAAGGGAACCTCTAACGTAACGTAACGTGGTCTCGAAATTATTAGAATGGCTTCGACAATTCCGCTGTGTTAATTTTTATAGCAAATTAACAATGGTTTCCGAGAAATAAATACTGGATTTTGTAAACGTATTATAGATAAATAATTGTATTTTTACTATAGCGAATCTTCTTTACTTTCCGACAATATAAAATAAAATGGTAAAAATAGGAATGAGACACTTTCCCCTATTTATCGTTACACAATTTGTCAGAACTTACGGATAGAATAGTCGTTCGACAATCATGAATAAAGTGTACACGTCATTTATTAGTTGTGTGGTCACTAAACTACTTTTAGAGATCACTGGGTAAAGGTGATGGGGGTCGGGCAGACGTCAGTAAAAATGATGTTTGTGATAGTGGATTCGTGGTGGTGGTGGTGGTGGTGGTCATGGTGGTAGTTCAGTACCATAAATGTGTCAGTTGATGCAGGTGGTGATGGTGGTGGTGGTAATTATGATGAGGGTGGAATTAGCAGTGCAGGTACGGATAGCGGTGTTGCCGGTGGCGAAAATGGAAATTAAGATAATTGTAACTGGTCTTTCTAAAGATTAGGTGACGTCATAGTGTATGCCAGATACTACAGATTGGGCAATAGTTTTACACGCCCGGTTGAAAGAATTGGCTCAATTAAACAAAGAAATTGTAACTGAAAATAGAAATGAGTATGGTAGATGTGGATCATGCAGTACTACCGTAAGTGCAGACTTAAGAGAGAAAATGAAGGTGGTTGCATTAAAATAGTTGAATTATTTTGTAGGTAGTCCGAAAGAGAAAATATGATAAGTAAACTCTTGGAATAACTTCAGTAGTTGTGATGGCTTGTCGGTAGATCTAACGAATGTGGTGATAGTGAATGGTAGTAAATTAGAGTGGTGTGGGAGCGTTTGGGAGTTTGGTGATAGTGAATAGTAGTGACAATGCTTCGACTGTACGCATTCGTTGGCTCTTGTATGAAGCATTTGTCAAGATTTTTTATCAATAAGATTCTTTCAATTTAATCTTACAGAACAGTAATCATCATTAGAAACGTTCAAAACGTGTTTAAAAGCGCCAAAGGAAACCGTATTAGAGAGAAAAGTGTTGCTATTTAGAGAATTCTAGTAATAGAGGTTAGCATTTATTCAATATTATTATATCGATGTACAAAAGTTGTGTAGTTGGAAGAAGTAATGCGAGTCGAAACGACTGATTTGGGCATTGTAGATAGAAGTTGAGCCGGGCGCTCTTTTCATATGGCGTCAGCAAGATATCGATGGAGGATAAACGGGATTCTGTCGTGTTGTGATGAAATCATACAGGCGGAAACGCTTAATATATTGCCCAGAATCGTGGCGATGGTGAGAAAAATCTGTCGGGACGTGGGCCGGGCCTTTCCGCGATTGTTACCTTGACAGCGATGTTAGCCAACAAAGGATTGACAATTGACTCTCGATTTTAGAAGTGGAGAAATGACATTGAATGCGTCAAAGGCAACGATCCCGATGGCAACGAAAGAGACCGTGTAGGAACTGTGGTGGAGCCTTAATTCGACTATTTGCTGTAATTGTCACTAGAGGAAACGGCCCCTCCCATCTCTCCGGACGTACATTCTCAGCTATGCAAGGGCAACGCATACCATTTAATTGATGCTCTATTGTGCCAGAACTATCAATTACTTTACCTTGCAGCAAGGACTTTGGAATCTCCGTTGTAGATTAGGCTTTAGTACCAGTTAGTAGTAAGCCTGCCCTGGCATCGGAAGTATATTTTAAGTGACGACTGAAGCAATGAGGAGACAATGTTGTTTACAACGTTTGTTACTACCTTTATGCCTAATCTAAATAAATTTAGTAAAATGGATTCCGGAACTCAAGAAAACACACTGATTGTACTTCACATACCACGTCATGAAGCTTTTTTTTACGAAAAAATAAATATATGTAGTACCTATATATTTCTTTAGAGTTGCATCTTAGGGTTAGATTAATACGACTTTTTCCAGCTAGCGGTGTTCTCAGTCTTGAGCCACTTTTTTATTTATCCATGCCTGGAGGGAAGGGAGACATGCGGCGAGCATGACGTATTCCCATCTCCGCAGCTAGCAAACTTAATCAGTCTGATCTTTCTTTTGTGACACAGATATAGAAACTGAGACGATAGTATAAGAAAAGTCCAGCTCTACATTTGCCTCACACCACGGAAAGCTTACACACTGTCAATATACCCGAAAAATTAATACGTAAATAAATAAAGAATTCAGTTGGTCAATCTGCGCATTGACGTAAAGTCTGATATTAAGCGCTTGGCGACTACACGTTGAACGACTGGGACGCTCGGTCTCAACTACACTAGGGATAAGCATATCTTGCGACCAGAATTTGAGCGCATGGCTAATAACATTTATTTTTCTTACCTCTTCATCGATAACGATGGCACGGGCGGCTATTCACCGGAGACACAAGAGTCATGCTCTCCCTGGAAATGTACGAGATACAAAATATTTTAAGCACTACTTTTAAATAATAATGGATGAATCAAAATGATGCGTGTGAATTTATTTTTATAAATTGTAATATTAACGTATTTTTAAAGTATATTTCGAAAGGCACGGCGTTACATTTGGAACTATTTCTAGTATCAACAGTTGTACTACTGAAATCATCTATACACCATAATTTATTTTCAAATCGTGTTGAAATTAAAATATACAAATTAAAACGAATATGTAATTAATATTGTCACGTTTTACATAATAAATTAAATTCTTTCCGAAGCCGCCTTTGCAATTGCAGAGCCAGATTTGGCGGTCGCTCCATGCCGAAGGACACGGGCAGCGGTGGAGGTGGCGGTGGCGGTGGCGGTGGAGGTGGAGGTGGCGGTGGCGGTGGGGGTGGAGGTGGAGGTGGAGGTGGAGGCGGCGGCGGAGGCGGAGGCGGAGGCGGAGGCGGTGGCGGGCGGAGGCGGCAGCGGAGGCGGCGGCGGAGGCGGGGCGGAGGCGGAGGCGGAGGGCGGAGGCGGCGGCGGCGGCGGAGCGGCGGCGGCGGCGGCGGCGCGGAGGCGGCGGGAGGCGGAGGCGGAGGCGGAGGTGGCGGAGGCGGCGGCGGAGGCGGCGGCGGAGGCGGAGGCGGAGGCGGAGGCGGGGAGTGGAGGCGGAGGCGGCGGAGGCGGCGGAGGCGGCGGAGGCGGAGGCGGAGGCGGAGGCGGAGGCGGAGGCGGTGGTGGAGGTGGCGGCGGTGGCGGCTGTTGCTCCTGCTGCTGCGAGGCAGCGCTGCCGAGCGCGTTGCCCACGCGCTGTCCGCGGCTGCCGCACTCCGCACTCCGCAGTCTGCGCCGCCAGGTGTCCGCACCGGGTGCCTCGAAACGTTTTTTTGCCCGGTGCGGCACGGCGCTCCGTCACCCCGACCTCACAAAGGCACGTAGCAGCGCGCGGAGAGTAGCGCACAGCGCGCTGAGCCGCAGTCAACATCCAAGACAGAACCGTACGCAGCCCCATAAGCAGAACCGCACGTAGAATGTGCAGAATCGCACGAGTGCACACAACCGCAAGACGAACCCTGTAGAGAACGTTCTGCGCGAAGAACCATGTGCAGAACATTTCGCCGGACTGCTCGCGTAATCTACTCGCATGATGATAAGCAAAACATTACGGAGAACCAAACTCAGAACCGCTCATGGAATTGGACGGAGAACCGTGTGTAGAACATTTTGCACAGTCTAGAACCGTACGCACAAACGCACGCACGCAAAACCACTCGAATAATTGCATGCACAACCGTACTGAGAATCACTCAGAGAACCATGTGTACATAATTACAGATACATAAACTATACACTACAGATATTGCCTACTATACGTAAAGAAGAACTTGTGCATAGAATCACGCGCGTAACTGATCGTCGATCCGTACGACGATTATGCGGAGGACCGTGCAGAACCGCGCATCCGGGCGTACAACACAGATACAAGTAGAACCTCCTGCAGAGTTGGTACGCATTGGTGCCATGAACCACGTGAAGAATCGCACTCACCTCCGTATTCAGAATCGTTTCGAAAATTACATGCAAAGTATCATCCTAAACTAGTCGCACAGTCGCGAAACCGGTCACAAAAAAATTCTGAACTGCTTTGAAGAGCATTATACGAAGTGTGCCAAGTAAAAATAGACAGAGTTTACATAGTGTTAGAAACCACACCGAAATGTAATAGAATGTGAGTTCTGCTTTTTTCAGATTAGTGCAGTTTAGTAAAACGGGAGTATCTGATGGCAGATGTCATCCACAGAATTAAGAATTCTGAAATCTAAGAGATGAATGTATATGTTTCAAAGTTCGTTCTTAATGAATTGAAAACATAATTTTTTGATGAAGAATTGTTATAACGCGGCGCAAAGTGGTTGCGTAATTTTGAATCACTTTTGATTGCAGCTTACAAGCGCGTGATCACTTTGTCGAGTGGATGCTGAAAGTGGCAAAGGTAGGCCGCGTATTTTACTAGCGACATAATTAAGATCGCTAGGTAATTAAGAGTAAAATCCTCTCATGGCCATGTCTCAGGGGAATCTGAGATTCAGAATAATATTTTTAGTTTCTGTTTAGTTGTAGAATACAATTTTTGAGTATAACTTACGGCTGTCTTTTTTAACCTGACGTTGTAAAACGTTTCTGTCTCTAAAACGGTCATCTGTTGTAGTTAAAATTAATTAAAAAATAATTCAAATGAATTGTGCTAAAAGTTTATTTAATCCGGAATACCACCAGGCATTTCTTTGACTTTTTCTTGTCTCGAAATTGATCTCATTTACACTAACACACTACACTTTACACTACTGAACAAGCACATTAATTACTAAAAACGTACTCGTCGATTCACGAATTTTAATAATTTCGGAATGTGATGATTGGAATGAAAAGTACGTTTAATGTTTCTCCCTATTAAGATAATGCATTTGAAAGGTTTCTTGTTATGTTATCAAAATGAAGTGATATACCTATGTCCAAAAACACAAGGGAAAATATCTGGTTGTGTTCCAAAGTAAAATATATCATCCATATATCGCGTTGAAACACGAATTGGACCAACCGACAACAAACTTCACCCCAAACTACATGAAATTACGACGACAGGATGAATATACACGAGAAGTTTCTCTCTCTCTCCCCCCATTTGTTTCACAGTTGCCTGAAAATGAATGCTAACGTAGTCCGTAGAAACCAGGACTCTCTATGTATGACTCCTTCCAAGAAGTGTATGGCATGAGGCCAAGAATTATGTTGGGCATGAATACACAATGCACGCATGGGCCGTACGCTCTGCAACGCCGCTGCACACGTGTGTTCGCTGCGACCAGCAACCTGCCATCTCGCCGAAGCATATCTCGAGGCGTAATGTGTTATTGTTACGGTGTATGAGCAGGCCCGAGCGACAGGAAGACGTGTGTTGCGGCCGCAGGAAAACGAACCTCCTCGCACGCGGGACGGCGGGACCGCGGGACGGCGGGACAGAGGGACAGACGCGAGGGACTCGTCCCACCTGACGGTAGTTTTGATACGCCAGATGTCTCCCGGGAGACCGCCAAAGAACCGGAGATGAGTTATGAGGGGCGAAGTATCAAGTAGGCAAATTTATTACCGCATCTGCTTTCAAAAGGCATGAATCGTCGCGAAATAACCCCCTAGGATAAGTTATGGGAGAGGAAAGCAGTGAATGGGGGAGAGAGAATGTCACGGAGAGTTGTATATAGAACTTCTTATTCGAATGTTAGGTTACTTCCTATTAATTTATCTATACTGAATGTAATGGACATCTAAAGCCGTACTATGGATGATAGTTTTAGTAGGAGATGTCGTGTTACTTGTAACCTGTCAGTAAGTACTGCATAAAGAAATAACATCATTTAGACATCACACTCACTAGCTTCTTTTTATAGCCAGGAAGTAGTAAATATGGATTAAAGCTTTCGCTGTTGAACTGAGTTGCGTTTCAGGTTTTCCCAACTGATAAGACAATACGATAATATTTTTTTTTATAAATCAATGTTAAATCAATGTTAAGCTTCGTTTACTTATGTACCTGTTATGGAAAGAGTAATGTTGTATAGCTATTCTTTTCTAAACAGGTGGTATTTTATATTTCATCATAAAACTGTCGGCAGGATTCCAGCAAAAGTATGGTCTCAAATTGCATAGATACAGTTACGTGTTATAAAGTAGTGCAGAAAATATTTTACTAGCACTAAACTTGTTAATCGATTTTAATTGTTTAATGTCATCCCGCAATGTCTTGTGAAGTATCGTACATTATATGGATTTCTTGTGATGAAAGGTTGATATTGAAACCTAAATTTGTTGATAATGAAAATTATTTTTTTAGTACCAGGCTATGCAATGTGCACAAATAGGCCGTGCGGCGTCGAGTATGTGCTGATCGCAGCGCAGCCGACTCGGAGGCAGTGCTCTGAGCTTTCTTAGGATCCGTCGTACACAAATACACAAGTTTTACTTTTTGTTAGAGTAAGATTTGACGGAGAAGATGCCGGGCAATGTCCTCCATGAAGTTTGATGTCCCCTGCTAGAAACAGTAATTTTTCCGTCAGGGACCAATAAAGCTGTATTTGGGTGACTCATTTATGATTTTCAATCTGAAATACTGAAATCAACAAAACAGGATAAGAAAAATTTTCCGAGAACATTTTTAGAAATATGTGCTCTTCGTGTCAAATCATTGCCAGAATTAAAATGTGGTTCACTACATTATCTCGGCATCAACGGTTCTTTTAGACAAACCACATCTTATCCTATTTAGCGTGCAAAGTTTATGTTAATGGATTCTGTTTATCTTCACTCTTCATGTCAGTTGTATCTTTGGGACTGATTCTTATTCAGTGCTGCTTAAGAGAAGATGGTTGTGGTTTTGCTCGACGATTCGTCCCTTCTGAAATTGTGACACCTCTCCCTCGTTAAAAAAAATTGCTAATTCGCATCCTGCTGTTCATACACTATTGTTATCGTCTTCTTTGCCAGATAAAACCCTTCGTTCCCCATTGTGACTGTTTTCTCTAGTACCCTCCCTCCCTACCCCCTTCTTGCTCTTTTCTGTGCCCCCCTACAGTGTCGGAATCGCACCATTGCGTCCCGTGGTCATATTTTCCCTTACACCCCAGTTAATCCCCTCTGGCTTTTGGCTACCTGAGAAGTTCGATTGCGTCCTGGCCTGAGTTTCGGGAGGGGAGAAGGAAGAAACAAGTTAAGTTTCCGATCATGAGTAACGCAAAATAGATGGTCTTGTACCGATGGATATAAAACCTGAAACGCAGGTAAATGTGGCAGAATCATGGGAATTGTTGATTGTTATTTAACTAAAATGGAATTATTTTAATTCTGCATATTTTAAAGCGAAGCCAAAATCCCCTTGAACCTCCTCCGTGGAGAAGCATAGAAATAGAAATCAGTTTTAATAAATTAAGAATATTCAATACCTTTTTAATTTCTTAATAACAAGCTCACCAATTCGATTCAAGAGTAAAACAAAATAAAAAACGTTGAAAGAAGCTTTTGTGGAAGAAGGGTCTCCGAAGGACTGCTACACAAAATCTTGCCGGTACTCACGAGGAGAACTGAACCGGATGCAATCGGGCTTTGCTGTTTGGGAAGGTTGTTAAAAGGCTTTTACTTGTCCGCGGGCCTTCTTTTTGTTTTCCTCATTTGCCCAAACACTCCGTTTAATTTTCTCCCAATATCACCACCCGTTTGTTCGAGAGCGGATTTTTTTCATCCGATCGAGGATTTAAACCGTTAGACAAATGGATTTGGGGATAGGCTGTGGGCGATTGCGCTTCTTTTCCCCAAGACCTCTGCCAATACCGACGCCATATCGCCGATTTGAGCTGAAGTGTAGTCACATGCGATTGATGCGCTCGCCAAGTGCGAGCTGCGTAGTGCTATTCGCTTTCTTCAAGACACTTGTGGTGCGAAAACAGCACGTACTTTCACGCCGTATTTTCCTCCCCACCCCCGTATTTTCACGCAAAATTTCGCGAAACGTACTCATATATTTGAAAAATTATACATGACCTCATATATTTGAAAAATCATACATGACCTTATTTCAAAATATAGCTTTTAGGAACAGATTTCATTAAGGGAAAATCTTTCTTTAAAATTTTAGTTGTTATAAGACTCCGAAAAATTTTCAACTTTTAAAATTTTCGAAAAATTAGGGTTTTGAACGAACATGAGACTTGCACCATTCTCTTAAGTGTCTTTCACACTATCGAATAAAATTTAATAAAAAACGATAGAGCCATTTTTTTAACTTTCAAAATGTCCCAGGGGCTTCATGTAAAGTACCCCCAAAATTAAAATATCGGTTTCAAATTCAAAGGAACGCGACATCAGCCAGATCAATTTGGGAATATCAATTTTGGAGAAAATCGGCTGAAAGGTTTAGCTGCGAGAGTTGTTCACAGACGGACAGCGCGGTCCGTCATGGTGTTTTGTGCATCTCAATGGGGCAGATAGATCGTGAATGATCATTCGGCGTAGGGCCCGATCTCTTCCTCGAATTGACGAATTCGCTTTAATGCTACGGCTTCCAGACTAAAGAGGAGCTTAAAAGCAAAGTTCAGGCCCTTCTTACATCGGTGGCTGCAACATTCGTCGAAGAGGGGATGGAAAAGCTCAGCCACAGAAAATACAAATGCCTGGATCTTCACAGCGATTATGTAGAAAAGTAAACATGTTTGTACGTAACTTTTGGTAATAAATTCGATTTTTCTTTACTCTTGTCTTTTTGTTGGAGCCCATCAGAGGTTGAAAAAAACTCCCTCGTATTTTCATAGCTTCTTAATCAAAATGTTCTCTTCCATCCGAATTTCATCACTTTTTATAATTCGGATTTATTTTTCCACCTACACACTTGTGAAACTAAATAATTGAGTGTGCAAGCACGTCTCGCGTGTTTGCAAGGAGAGTCTTTATTGGGGGCTACTCATCAAGTGAGAACTGTATGATACAAGAAAATGGTTAGAAATGTTGACACCATTTTCGTCAGATCTGCGTGCGAAATTATTTATATTTATTTGGAAATTTTAGGAGGCAGTTGCAGAGGAAGGAAATGACTTCGCACTTGTAATTTAGTCACATTTGTTTCACATTAAACAATGTTAGAAAGAAAGAAAGAAAGAAAAAAGAAAAAGAAAAGAATGCGTTAATATCAAAGAAAAATGATCATGTAAATCAATTGCAATGGCTGTGCGGATCATATATCGGAAGTAGGGGCAAATGCATCTTGCACATGCTCCTATCCTAGGAACGGACCCAGAAAATTTTTCAGCAGGGAACCAATTTCAGCTCCAATTTCAACCATATGAATTTCTTTAAGAAAAACTATTATGTTTAGATTTTGTATTTCTTCTTTAAACGCCGTCCGTTCGGGATTCTTGGGAACAAGCCTTTGTAAGAGAAGTAGATCTATGTTTGGTAACTGATTTAGATATATAGATAGATAAATTTATTTTGCTAGTGGTTAGCAAAAACTGGTGGCAGAATTTCATACGAATAATACAATAATAACAATAATACAAAAATAACAATAATATAATAATAAGTATTATTATTAAACAAAAACAGTACAGACCAAAATGGTCAGAAGAACGTAAACGAGCCTTCTCGGTAAGAATGAAAGCCTATTGGATCAACAAGAAGAACTCAAAGAAAAATTTACTTGCTTAACGTCTTCCATTTCTGGGGAGAATTCGCCAATAATAATAATAATAATAATAATAATAATAATAATAATAATAATAATAATAATAATAATAATAATTATTATTATTATTATTATTATTATTATTATTATTATTATTATTATTATTATTATTATTATTATTATCATTATTATCATTATATTAATTATTATTATCATCATTATTATATTTATTATTATATACATTATTGTATATTGAATAAATGGAGTAAATTTATAGAAAAACGTTAGTTTTTGCGGGATGGAGCCTCTCGCCCTTCTGTACTCAATGAAGTCGCCACCGAATGAAGCCGAGGGACGAAAGGTGCGGTCACTGCGGTTATCGGCAACTCGCGTGAACTTGGCGGAAGTGTCACGCTTATCGCGTCGCCGCTGGCGGTGCAGATGCTTGGGCGCGTGGCGGCCAGAGGGCGCTCCAAACAAGCGTTGCATTGTGCGCACCAGCTGCTCCTACGGCCGCCGCCCCCATTGCCCACGGCCGCCGCCGCGCAAGCAACGGCTTTGTGGCCAGGTTCGCTTTCACCTGGTGTGCAGACGTACGTCCCTTTGGCGCAGCGGATAGCGCGTTGGACTTCTAATCCAAAGGTCGTGGGTTCGATCCCCACAAGGGATGCAAGATTTTCTTCCGGGCTTCAGGATATTAAGCGGTGGTATTCTGCCCGGAGGTGCATTGGATACGGATAAGCGAAATTGAAAAAATATTGTATAGCTTATATACAGATGATTGTGCGTCTGTAGTTTACACATCTTGAATGACAAAAGTTTACCTATCGTAATAATACTTACTATTCATTTTGAAAACGTGTTCTTTTCTTTGCTTTGAAGGAGACCGTTGGATGCTTGTTACATCATACTATTAACTTTATAATAATATTAATAAAGTAATTAATATGTAAAATTAATGAAATATTGTTATTGTTTTACAAAACCAGCTAATTATTTATTCTTCAATAAAGCCACAATTGATAAAACATGTTTCAATATTTGTTTTATGTTGATGCTATTGCTTTTTAAGAAATATGGTAAAATATTTCCAGTAATTTGTTTGAAAAATTATTAATCACATTAGTACATTGAAATATTCATATGTGCAATTTATTGCAATATAATTATCGTTATTGCGTTTACAAATGAGCAGCAAGCATAACTCATAAATTCCGGTTCTAATTGCAGAGATGACTAACAGTTCGTGACAGTCTCCTACGAATTGTGGTTGTAAAATATTATCCAACACCAAGGGAAGTGTTCGTAATTATTACGAATATTTGCATGGATTCGAATAAAAACCAAAAGTTTTGTTTTCTTTTTTTCATTTTAGACCTTCCGTACCCTTGGGGAAAATGAGACGGCATAATCACTCAAAATGCCCGGTCAGAAGAACCCAAGCCCTCTCGATCCCGTTCCCTTCAAAAATGGTTTGATCAAAGTAGATCCGGTTTCGCCAAAAGAAAAGTTTTGGCCCAAACACCTGACTGATTCCACTGGACCGTACTGGCCACAATACATTGACATTCTTCTTCACATCAATGCTTATGTAAGGAAATCGACAAGATTAAAACTTCTCCTTGAGAGCTAGAGCTAGTATGGAATATAAGTGATTTGACAAATAAATAAATTTCGCATTCCTATTATATTAGTAAGGTTGGGTTCATGTTTGGCGCATCGATTTCCTCCTAGAATTTCGGATAAATGGATCTCCCATTCTTCTACAGCACTTTTCGTTCATAAACGAACGAAACAAGTTTGACAGTATCGATACTGAACAGCCCAGTTTATCCGAATAATTCAATTTCATTTTATACCGTCGGGTGCAGTGCTTCCGGACCTGCACTTTAGTGAATAAAATATTTCGTCGTAAATGACCGTGGTCGCTCAAACGCGAATTCGACCGAACATAGATCCACCGTAACTGGACCACAAGCAGAGTAGAAAGTAACTACCAAAGGAGCAAGTAATATTGTGTTACTTTTCTGAAAGCATACATCCGAACACGTAGTCAGTAGTTTTCTGGTATTGTAGTTATTAATTATTTTTTGCGCAGTTATTACAACGCCATTTCATTTCAGTGTTGATTGAGACCCATTGCTTCCTGCTGTGAATTCACGCGTACACTGGGTGCGATGATCCAAAAGGCAGTGACCTCATGTAAAGAGAGAACAGCGCTCTCACCAGTAAAAGAGTAAAAGAGTAAGGCTGCATGTGTGTCTTAGGTCGGCCCACACAGGAGATTAGAGATCTTGCATCCCTTCAGCGTTTCCTCACTCCCGTGGCGACCCCGTTTGTGATGTAAATGCACAGGAGACTCGCGCACTCGCGTCTCCAGTAACCAACAATGGATATTTCTGCAAATTTAAGAATCACGTGACCCAACTCAGACACAAACATGAGAAACGTATTGTTTATTTCCAAGTGTAGCGATAGTGAATATGCTTCGAAATTTGAATTTCGTTAGAGAAATATGTATAAAATTTTAAAATTATAAACCCTACCCTTTTGGATTATTACTATATTTGAAATCCGAACCACCTTTGTCACTTTACCGCTAACGATTTTACCAAACACCTTTTTTGAAACGCATTGAACTTCATGAATAAACAACTTTTTTTATGTATTTGCACCATTGCGCCGTTGTTAATCCCTCCCCATTCCACAGCTTCTGGTCCAACTGTCCGTGAGCCCGTCCGCCGGCCGGTCGGCCGGCCGTCCACTTCAACGTCGTCGCTCCGAAAATGAGCAGCATCCGTTTTATTGGAGGCTCTACGCGGAGGACGCCACATAAAGACCGACGGTCCACAGATACATTTCTCGAAAGAAACATTAAGCACTGAACAGAAACAAAAGAGCGGCTGGCGCCTATTACTCTTCCCTCATTTAGAGGCCCTGATGGGCTTCCTTATCTGCGGGTTAGTGCAACTAAAAGGCCGAGTATTGTATAAATTTGAGTTAGTTTGTTGTCGGTAGCTTATTCGATCATCTCGTTATTACCGCGCGCATTCCTGCCAGGGATAGCGCGTGGGCCGACCGGCGCGTCGCCGCGCCGCACAGTGATGCTAAACCTCGTTGTGCTGGTCAAAATGCTTGAGTGTATGTAGAGATAATTGTATTTCATCAATCAAACATTTTCAACTTTTTCTTTGCCGAACTCATTTAGAATTCGCGTTTCTTTTATTACGAAATAAATTGATTACAACCTTCTAACAGCTCTTTTTACGTCAATTACTGCTCGAAATTCTCTACATGTCCCTTTTCATCTCCCTCCTTCATGCTTCTCTTTAACTTATTGCAATCACTATTTTACAATTTTTCTGTCATCTTCGAAACTTAATCAACTTAATGTTTTTTTCACATATCATTTTCGGATATTTTACCATTACTCAATTACTTTTATTAAATTCAGCCCTACTATATTTACACCTTTTATCCTTTCTCGTTCTACTTTCACTCTCCCATTCTTGTCCTCACTCCCTTGTGAATGCCGTCTTTCTTCTCTATTACACCCTCTCCTCTGTTGAGAGAATCATATTTTCTGACGTTTTTCCCTTATATAAACTATCAATTGAAGAATCCTTTTCATAATACTTAACATAATACTTTACCTACAAAACTTTTGACGAGAATTGTAGTAACGTATTCATTTGTACATTCGTTAGCTGAGTCACAAAACACTTTCGAACTCAGCTACGAAGATGAATACAAAATATGTGTCCCTTGAACCTGTGCAGTTTTACTGTGACTATCCCTTTTTCACACGGTTAGATTATTTTTAAAAGAAGTTATCTGAAAGGTACATAAACTACTGTTTTATGAAACAAGTGTGTTGTACTCGGTCAAATATTTCGTTAGAGTCTCTTCATGTAGAGAATTGTACATTTCTTTGCGCCGCCAGTTCCGCCATTTTATATCCAATTGTCAAAAGAGTTCCAACTGTGCGGTATTTGTGTGTGTTGTGAGCCACCGAAGTACCCAATAGAAATATGAATAAAACTCAAACACCTCAACAAAGCCTTCAGTTATCATTTCTTGCCAACTCCTGTGCGCTGCCTGAAGTGAGAGGATATAAATCAGCGGCGACCGTTTAGGTTGCTCTACTTTTGATATCAAAGGTCTCTAAAGTAATATTGCTGGGCGAACCTCTTTCTAGGATTATTTGTACTAAGATCAAAACGGCCCTGCCCAATATTGGTGCGTCCCAAGTTTAGAAAAAATACAGTGTGTTTCAAGGATGGCGGAATTTGTCATAGTTTGAGCTTTGCAGTTCTCTCACC
This sequence comes from Teleogryllus occipitalis, assembly GCA_011170035.1. Taxonomy (NCBI): domain Eukaryota; kingdom Metazoa; phylum Arthropoda; class Insecta; order Orthoptera; family Gryllidae; genus Teleogryllus; species Teleogryllus occipitalis. The sequence continues at coordinate 41,092 of BLKR01005184.1, forward strand.
AGATACATTGCTCGCGTTGGCATTGATGATTTGATTTGATTTATTTTTGTCAAAGAAAAGTAAAAAGACTGTATTTGACGTAGAAAGAACTGACTTTTTCTGACGTAAGAAGAGAGCCTGATTTGTTCTTGAGAAAAATTATTTGCTGACATAGGACGTGTTCGATTTCGTACTTTTTTATAAACTCCAAATTTACCGTGTACCATTACATTGTCTGAATTGTTTTCTAAAAATTACCATATGCAACAGGCATACAGGTTAATAATTGTGAAAATAAAATTCCCTAGATAGGATGTATTTTTTCAAGTTGACCAGTTTTGGAATTGTAATGTCCCAGTTAGATAGCGAACTAGCTCACTAGAAAAATAGCTAGATCTATTTCAGCTGCAGTCTATAGCAAAATTCCAGAGGCAAGCTGCTCTAATAGGTAGATTTCCGAGTTTCCCCCATCAATATCAGGCCTATGCCAACGCAGTACCCTAGTAAACGGGCGACGGACCGCGCGCGATCTATCTTTCCTCTCCTTTTCCCCCTCATCACCCCTTACGCAAACACATTTTACAAGCACTTTTCTTCCGCATTTGTAGAGACACCAGAGAAGGGAGCTAAGAGCTTGTCCTTCTGGGGAGGTCCCCCACGGGGAAGGGAACCCCGCAAGCCGACGTGTCGGTCGGCGCCGGATCTCACGTTCCAGCGAGGGAGATGTACAGCCACCTCCAGGATATAGCATGCACTATACTTAAAGGGCTGCTACACTCACTGCTGACGCTCCCGGAAACACAAAATAATCAATGACTGCTTTTGCCCAACTTTCCGAGGCCCGACACCACAGTGGCCGTTCGGCGAGCAGGAGCGAGTGTTCCCGGGCGTTTGAGTGCTCGTAAAATTGCCCCGGTATGCGCGCGGCCGCGCCGGGCGACGGGGCGACGGGGCGACGGGGCGACGGGGCGACGGGGCGGTGGGGACGGCACTCGCGTTCGGAGCCATCCCTACACAGCCCCTCAATAATAATTCATTACGCCAGGAAGAAATTTACACATCGCGGCCTCAGAATGACAATGTGTTGGTCGGTGGTGACAACTGGCCTGATTTTATTCATTTCAATGTAAATTAATATATTATTATAGATGTAATAAATTATTATTAGTTACCTTTGATTTGATTTGTAAGATCTGATTCATTTTTTATATTTTCAACTATATGTGTATTGAAATGTATGTTCAAGGGAGCAATATAATTCATGAAAATAAACTAAATTCAGTAAATTCTTTCAGTCGCTTTGTGATAATTAGGAAAGCTACAGGGCGACGAGACGACACAAGAGCGACGGGGTGGCTCAGCGATGGGGCGACCGTCACTGATAAAACAAAAAAAATCGATATATGTGCATTATATGTGCATAGCTTTTTGGTAGCAGGTATGTAAAATATTTGAAGACCAATGTGTGTTTCAACTTGAGTCTTTTAGAGCAAAAGAAGCAATTTAATTTTAAATTCAATATTTCAAATAAATGCGTATAATTTTATGTACAATTTAGATTATTAATTTAAGCCTTCAATACCATCTAAAATCATTTTTATGAGAGGGTAGATGAAGAAAATCATGATTTTTTACTATAGGCTTAAATGCCTCACATTAAAAGTTTATTAATGAAGTTTTACTTTCGTGATTAATTGACATTTTATATTGAGAAATGCGTCCGACAGTCATACTGTCGGCTCGGTGTTCAATAGAACATATTTTATTTACTTTATTTACTTTACGTCGAGAACAGTTAAAAACTGTGACGTGCTATGGGGAGAAGTGAATTCTGTGCAATGTTTTCAAACTTCTCTGATCCCTACCCTAAGCCATGTACTACTTGAATTTGTAATACAGTCTCTGATCTACAGCTCAACTGCAGAAAACACTCGGGAGCTGGGCGTACTTGACGCGGTGGCGTCGCGATGCTGTCCCTCCCACCGCCCCCCCCGGATAGCTTCGCGACGCCGCGCAGTCGCAGACGCCTGCGCCGCGCAGTCGCTCCGCGTAGCGCCCCCCCCCCCACGACTGCGCAAAGGGAGCAGTACTTCCTCGCAAATAAAAAGTGCATCCGTTGATTCACTCTGCGTTCTCTTAAGAATGATTTTCAAGTGCGTGAATGGTGACGGTTAGACTATTTCCTTAGCCTTCAAAACACTCGGAGGAAATGCGAGGTCGGGACAGGCAGAATCGTCCCCCTTCCTTTTTCCGTCGGCCATTGTGGCTGTGAGGATGAGCCACGAGGTAGGGCAACATTCTCCACCTTTTCGCGCATGCGTAGTCGTGATTGTTTGAATGTTCCCGAGGTTTGGTATTGTGTCCGTAGAGGAAAACATTTTATAATCTGAACTTGTAAGGCATAATGTTTATATAACATACCATATATATATATATAACATGCATATATACTATATATATATATATACTACTATATCATATATATATTGAAAATGACTTATGATATAAAACAATAAACACAAAATTCCTTAGATATGCACAACCGACAACCGGCCAACATTGCGAGAGGTTTGTGTTGTTTTTTCTTTTTTCGCATATCGGAACCATTCACCAGCTATAAAGTTAAAAAATATTATTTTCCCATCTGCCTTTTGCCGTTTCTCAAAACCTCATAGCGCTGCACCTGAGTACCTTGGGCGCACACGCAATGCCGTATCAGAGCCCTGGAAGACGGCGGGCGGCGAGGGTGGCAGGGGCGAGGGCGGCGAGGGCGGCGAGGGCGGCGAGGGCGGCGAGGGCGGGGAGGGCGGCGAGGGCGGCGAGGGCGGCGAGGGCGGCGAGGGCGGCGAGGGCGGCGAGGGCGGCGAGGGCGGCGAGGGCGGCGAGGGCGGCGAGGGCGGCGAGGGCGGCGAGGGCGGCGAGGGCGGCGAGGGCGGCGAGGGCGGCGAGGGCGGCGAGGGCGGCGAGGGCGGCGAGGGCGGCGAGGGCGGCGAGGGCGGCGAGGGCGGCGAGGGCGGCGAGGGCGGCGAGGGCGGCGAGGGCGGCGCTGCTGACGGGGGCAGCGCAGCCAGGGCGGGCGCGAAACCTCATTCATCAGGTGCAGGCGGCGTCGGGGGCGGCTGCCCCAGGAGGTCGCGGGCGATGGACAGGGCGACGGCGCCTCTCATCAGATACGCGCCTGACGTATGGGGCCCGGGCTGCCTGGGACGAGGCGGGCGCGCGGTCCGTTCGGCTGCCCGCCCACCCAACGCAGCCCTGCTCCACGCTCTTCACTCTCGCGGAGGTGGCACGGCAGGAATAAGAGCGAAACCGCGAAAAATTACTCAGTTACCTCCTTCTCTTCCATCCCTTTGAGTATTATTTTTTTACCAGTAGTCTTCATATTTAAAACCATATTGAATGTTATATCATCAAAAGCCAGGAATGGACTTCCAAAATTTCTGATGTACATTCATGGTAAAATAACGTAAAAAGACGACAAATTTTTACTTATCAAAACTCAGTGATACTTATGTCAGAGATGAAAATAATGAAAACAAATTAAGCATTAACAGAAAAGTATTTGACATGCTTCGTTCTGTATTTGAAATAAAAATGTAATTATTAAAGTTGAAAGTAAATCAATTATGGAGTATGTACTCCTGAAAAAGTGGAATGTGGATTACGCAGAAACACTTGAATAAGTTGGCTGCAGTTGAAATGGATTTGTGGTGCTCTGTTAGGAAATAACAGATAGAAAATTTCGCAAGTATTGATATAGGTCTACGAAAAAGTTTGAGAACATGATAGAAAGGTGATGTAGGTTGTAGATGACGTTCAGAGATTTCCTAGGGATAAAACATTCAGCAATGTATGAGTAATATTGGAATCGCGTCAGAAGAACACAAGACAAGAAACCGACGGTGGTCGTACATTTGGGTAATTAGAAGTTCGGGACTTCATGTAAAGCGGTTAGGTAATAGACAGACCATATAAGTAGAAAAATGCCAAAGCATAAAAAGTCCTTTTGTAGAGTTCGAATTACCGGCTCTTTTGTAAATGTCCATTGGGCTACCCCCCGACATAAGCTGCATAGTTGGGAATTTCTTAATCAGCATCACTTGGAGTCTAAGCGTTGCCTCTCTATTTTAATTCATATTCGCTCCTAGGGAAAGACAAAACAACGGTGAATCAAAGTACCCATTACCCTTCCTAAACACGTAGATGTGATTAGAGCGGGGGTTGTTGGATGATTATTGGGAATTTAAACAGATTTTTTGCATACCACAAGCTCGACATTGGAACATTAAGAATTTTCTGTCTTTCGAATACCTACTGGCGAATTAGAAACCAAACTCGGGTTTTGGAAGCCATCTGCAAGTTATTCCACTGTCAATGAAACCGTCTGGTTATTGTATTACTAATACAAAAATTATTCACAGCTAAAATGTGTGACAGTTTCTCACCTCTCACCCTCATTACAACCGCACCCATTACCACAGCTTGTCGACGTCGCCGCCGCCACCGCCCGCCCGCCTACCTCGAAGAGTTCGTCCCGCCCCCTCCCCCGCCACGTCCGCCCCCTGCTTCGCCCCGCCCGCCCCATTCGTTATCCCGACACTCGCGCCTTTTCAACACTTAACCTACCACAAGGTTAAAAATAAATAAGAATCTCCATAAATAATAATGGCATAAAAATTTTGGGGCTTCTTATAACACGTCAACGGAAATCCTTTTAGGCCTGCTCTGGCCCGTGAGGTGGAAAAGGTTTATGCCGAAGTCCGGACGGAAACTTAATTGGAAAAGCGTTTACGGGGACGCGGGTCGGCGATGGGAGGGCAAGAGGGGAAAGGGGCGAGGTGGGGTGGGGTGGGCCGAAGGGGAGGGGTGGGGGCGGCGCGCGCCAGTGTCAACAACGCCAGAAACATGTCCATCGAGGCGCGCCTAACGAAGGCGGACGCCTCGCCGGCTTCTTGGGCGGGACGGGCAGGGGTGGAGGAGGGGAGGGCAGGGGCAGGGAGCGGTGGGGTGGGGAGGGGTGCGAGGGCGTATGAGAAGAAGGCCGGTGGGTGGGAGAGCTCGCGTGAAGCAAGGCGGGGAAAGTGGAAGTGAGGCGCGAAAGCGAACAGATGATAAGGACTCGTTCGGAATTGTTCACATTTGAGTGCGTACCGAAGGCTACACATTCGTCAAAGAGAAATCTGATTTTCAAGGTCTCAAATAATTTTGTTTTATTTTCGTATAACGTTCTATTTTTTTAATAATTTCAGAATCTTTAAACATACTGTGACGTACTAGAGTGAAAAACACAGACGACTGTTCTGATTGATATATACAATATATTTACAGAATTTTTACAATTAATGTACAATGATTATGATACAAAAATCTGGCCCCTTGGCAACCTTTCAATTCTCTTAGCCGCAAAACCCCGCGACCGTCCCCTAGGCCTCGCCCAGAACCACTGCTTCGGAAACAGCAAAAAGCTACGCGAGGTGCGAAGCTGTCGGACATAGAGTCCCGTAACTACACCAGTTACATGGCTTGTCGCCAAACCGATCTTCGACCCGAAGATCACGTGCAAGGATTGCACTGGAGATACCTCTCGTCTTTCGACACCCAGCGTATCCCGCGAGGCTCGTGTCGGCGCGGCCTTAAATATCCGACGGCTCGCCCCCACCCTACAAGCGGCGGGCGTCATACGGCTCGCTGGCCAGCCTTTCCAGAGCTGCAACCGACATCTCTTAGACTCGCATCCGCGCGCGTCCCTTTGAAGGAAATTCCAGCCGGGATTCCTAAGGGCTTTTCCAACCGGCGCGGCGTGGCGCCGCCACCCTCCACCCACATCCGGCTTAACGCGGGTTTCCCCGAAGCGGCCCGACGCACCGGCGCCGGACCAGGCGACGCTACAATACGTACATTATGTCTTGAGAAGCAGCGAAAAAATATACATTCGAAAAGGATGTTGGTAGTTTCATTTTTCTTGTTGAATTGCTGTTTGTGCTTTTGTCTTTAATGTTGGATCTATATACCATAATAAAGAGATAAATTTAAGTAAGTGTTGAGCTATTTTTATTTAGAATTCGTACTAGTTTCTAAGGAAAATTGTTCTTCTCAATTTCATGAGACATGTTTGTTACAATGAACAAAAAATTCGGCATTCAACGTAAATAAACAAGGTTTGTTTATTAGTACAAAGTTGATATCGACTGTTTTCCCCCTGTTGTGAACATCTGCTTTTACTAGAAAGTGTATCTTTCTTTGTACGCAATGTATCCCTCAAAGTTCCAACGCATATAATGGACTGGAACATGAGTGATAATGCTTTTGAGTTAGTTAATGCACTAAATGTACTTTATTCTAAAATGAAAACGCTGAAACATGCTTATTTTAACCTGTAATGTTTCATTAATTTAGTTAAGCCTTTTTTCAGGAATTTTGAAAATTTTTGGGCTGATTACACCATTAAAATTGTACAAATATTTCTTATTTCTCTGTTTGACGGACATTTTCCAATTAGTTGCATGGATATGTTGCCTTTCGCCGTGAGACATTCCCCTAGATCGTGATAGGAGGAGTAACTATTCCTATAACCATTGTCAAGCATATTTTAGTGCAGTGAAACATTATATTGAATGTCATAATTGGATCGGATGCACTTCTTGTACATGTAAATAGTTTTATTGGGTTGGAGGTTAAACGATTTGTAGACCACCTCGAAAAATCAGATCTTAAATACAAAAGGCAGAATGGCCAATTTTGACTCTACACCACAACACAAACGACATATTTATTTTTGCATGAAAAGGCAGCCGCCCAAGCCGTGCATTCCCAGTATTGCTCACTCGGCCAGACAGCGAGAGATCTTCGTCTGAGAAGGGCTCAGGACAAGGGGTAATCCATCATAGAAGAATCGGAGGGGGCGCTCAAGAAATATGTGGGCCTAAACGCTTCGGGCGACCAAATACGGAACAAACCGCATTAGCAACATTCGCTGATGGCACCGGAATAATAACATCAGGTGAAGTACTTTTTTGTGGCTATCAAAATACTTGAATACATTTTTAAAAATGGCTGCAATGCTTTTGAGTTAGTTAATGCACTAAATGTATTTTATTCTAAAATGAAAACCCTGAAACATGCTTATTTTAATCGGTAATGTTTCATTAATTTGGTTAAGTCTTTTTTCAGGAAGCTCAATCAACAGAAATCACCCCAGAAATACTCTTGCTACAATGAGGAACCTGTCGTCTTGAAAATGTACCGAATAAAAGAAATGTTTGCACATGATATCATTTGAGAATTTGTTGGAATACCGTACTATTAGTAATTTAATATAATAAACGCCGACATGGATGGCCGAGGTGGCTAAAAACGTGTGCCGACTCAGCGCTTCTGTCCGAAGGGTCGCGAGTTCGAGTCCCGCCTTGGGCATGGTTTGTCTCTCAAGTATGTGTTGTGGAGGTGGGTCTCGCGTTCTGCTGATCCCAGGTGAGAGGATCCCGCAAGTGTGTTGGTGTTTAGTGAAAATGAGTCTCATCGGGACGTACAGGGTAACCAACTGTGGCTGGATAAAAGACCAGGAAGAAGCATTAAATATATTAAACATTAGCAGGTTAAATTCAATGTTTTGTAGAAAAAATAATACTAGGAGAAAGATTAATGATAATTTCCTGTAGATGTTTTACTTTTAAACTCTTAAAAGATAAAAATATACAATTTGGAAGAAAATGTAACTTAGATTATTACCATTTTTTTCATTGTTTTTTGTTTTTTTAATTATCCCCCCCAATAAGGATTTTCTGAAGTCCTTGTGCTTTTGTGCTTGTGAATGTATGTTCAAAACTCCTTTCCAACTAAGAACATGCGCGTCGCCGCCACCAAGACGCAGCAAATCGAACAACGCACTTCCCTCCGCCGGCATGAATCACGCAGCAACTTCGCATCCCACCTCATAGGCCTTAAATACAGCGCTCTTAGAATGCTAAATGTTGCCGGTTGAGCCGGAGCCAAACGTTAAATAGGCTGTCAGCTGGGAGATCGAGTCTCCCTCCGTCCCTACTCCCCCTTTCCCGATCCGCCTGGAGGCGACGGGCGCACCGCTCGGCGCCATGTATGGGCGCGACGCAGATTGTAGCTGGACAAAAGCCCCTAGCGCCGCCATCATTACAAATGATACGGGTTGGTGAAAATTGTTTTCTACAGTTCGCTTAAGTTGTTTATTAACCGTCAGAGTACGAAATACAAATGAAACAGGAATGCGAAAGTAATATATGGAACGGAAGCTTTGTGAAAGAAAAATAACATTAAAATAAATGCGGCAACTCTCATTGGATAATATAATAATAGTGTAATACAATATTAAAAATCTAGATATACTACTTCTGCAGCAAGTTAACGAACGTACCTCAATTAGCTTCAATTACCAAGAACAAACAATCGTCTTCATCTGGAAATATGTTTAGTTTCGTGTGAGAAAACAAGTTTACGTTAATCGAAATATTTGATTACGATTTCTTTATGGTCTGCATCATTTCTTGGCATGTTGGAGAAGAAATGCTGTGGTCTATTCATACTTATCCTTGTATTTGTGATATAAATAATAACTTCAACAATTGACGCGAGTTATCGTCCGTTTCACAAAATACTTATAGCGCTACTGAAATTTAAAATAAACAAGAGCAGTTTGATTCCATTCAGTTCCATTCCCTGCTTCACCCAGGAAGTTTTAGCACGGGTACACAGAAACATTTGACTGAACTTTTCCAGAAACGCGAACTCTGAATGTTGTATCAACAAGGATTGTAGACGCTAGAAAACAACGTACGTGGTGACTTCCTCCTGCTACAATCATTGTCGTGAATTCCCCCTACTAGAATCACTATCGTGAATTTCCTTTGCCAGAATCACTGATATGAAATCCCCCTGTTAGAATCACTGTCGTGAATTCGCCCTGCTAGAGTCACTGTCATGAATTCGCCCTGCTAGAATCACTATCGTGAATTTCCTTTTCCAGAATCACTTATGTGAAATCCCCCTGTTAGAATCACTGTCGTGAATTCGCCCTGCTAGAGTCACTGTCGTGAATTCCCCCTACTTGAATCACTGTCGTGAATTTCCTTTGCTAGAACCACTATCGTGAATTTCCTTCGCTAGAATCACTGATGTGAATTCCCCCTGCTAGAATCACAGCCGTGAATTCGCTCTACTAGAATCACTGTTGTGAATTCCCCTGCTAGACTCACTGTCGTGAATTGCCCCTGCTAGAATCGAGCAGCCGCCCTGTGTGCAGTCCGGCACTGGAGTCTCCAGCATGCGTCTGGCCGGACAACCTCTGCAGGCAGCTTTAATGCGCTGCAATCTATTCGTGAGGTGCGCAGCCTCCGCCGGCGTCATTGTTCTAAAGCCGCTGCACTGACAGAAGTGATATAGGCTACATGTGTGCGTTGCTTTGTGAGCAGGCCTCGATAGATGTATTCGTGTCTTGCGAGACGAAGCCGCGAGAGGAGAGAGTTTAGTAAATAGCACAACACGTCTAAGTGGGGGACACCTTTTACGAAACGGACCGTTATATAGAGCGGACGTTTGACGAACGTAGCATTACGGCAGTCTCACCACGGTATAATATATGGCAAGCGAACTACAGACAGAACTCTCGCTCTATTGAGTGGCCACGTAATCTGGCAATTTGTCATTTTGCCATCGTACATGTTTATGTAATTTAATTTTAGGACTAGAAGAGAGAAAGAGATAGATGTTGCGAGGCAAATGATAATTTATTTTATTCCAACGCCCTCTTACACAGTTACATTCCTTCTCCTTTGTGTTGTCGTTGCAAATCCTTAAATGGTCTTCATTGGTACTTGAAGCTGACACGTCATAAAATGTTTCGATATTTCAATAAATGCCAAACACTTGATAATGAATTCGCTATATTTTCAAATTTCCACATAGCATTTTAGAATTATCCGAGAGTCACATAAGATAGCATTTTCAGTAGATACACGGACAATAGATATTAAATTAACAAATTGAAAAAGAAAGCTAACTTGTAGGCCTTGAAGTTTCCTACAGCACTTACCTGTAATGCGTTCCTCAGCTGAGAAGAAAAGTTCAACAACGAAGGGGAGGGCAGAACACGTGTTCTTCCGTATCCACTAACATGAAGGTCCAGATTTATGCAGGATGTTTCAAAAATATGCTGGTGAACATGTACTGAATTACCAGAAAATTGGCTATTTCTGCAAGAACAACTGTTGTATTTGGAATTGCAACGGAAAAGAAAATGCAAATGTATTGAATATCGTCATTGAAAAGTACATCGTTCGAACTCTGAATATTACTCATTGCAACAGCATAATTCGAACAGGTCTTGGAATCACGGCAGAAGTGAGAGTGACATTTTGTTAAGACTTAATAATTACGAAACACTACGTTCTGTCAATAAAGTTTGGCTGTCCTGTCATATACTAAACCAAACTGTAAAATTGTGAAAATGCATTACTCACTCGTCACTAATGAAACAACCAGGATTACTGGCAAGGTGAATAAGCAAATTCTCCAACGTTGCCTAATTTTACATTTGTGTTGTATGTATTTATTCAATTAGTTGATTGTTTTGAAATGTATATATTAATTTTTCGACAAAAATAAAAACTATGTCACATATAGGGGAGTACAATACGCGCATTGTTTATTATATTCATGGAAAATTCTAGGGGAATTCATGGTTTCTTGCATCGACCATAACACTTATCTATTAAGCTTCTTTACTGCCCGACGTGATTAGATTATATTACGCTACTTTACGTAATTTGACGAGTAAATGAAAACGAGTTTAACTAATACACTAAATTAATACTAAAAACTAAGTTAATTATTAACTTATATATATATATATATATATATATATATATATATATATATATATATATATACACACACACTTGATTTCTGGTGGAACGCGACGGAACGGCGTTCCGGTACCCTCGGGAATAATTTTTAAATTCTGTTGTAAATAGTTATATAATTATTATTTTATTTGAAATTAATAATTAATTTGGGGAACGTTCCATACATATACATTCATGGTGAGTCACGTAACTTTAGCACCTCCTGTAACTTTTTAACGGTTGAAGTTATTGCAATGTAGTTTTTACGAAAGTGCATGAGGGAATGGGGTTAATTGGTACGTGAATTCATTTATATTTTATCACTTGTGTTTTACGAGATATGTTAGGTATCTTTGTTTGTTTTTTTCAAATGGAACTATTCATATTTGGAGGGGGAGTGGGGAAGAGGGGGGAGAGGAGGAGGAGGGAGCAAGTAGAATCAGCACAAATATTGTCACACCAGGTAATCACCCCAAGTAGGCCGGCGACAGAGTTCGGCAAAGTACTTTAAATTTAGTAACTAAGTAAACTAGTATTTAAATACACACTCAAAATACGTTAGGTTTTGAATAGATAAATGCATACGTATTTAAAATACTTCAACTACTCAAAATACAGTAAATACAGTCAATTTTTATTATTACTTTTTTATTGCAACAATTTATTGTGATTGTCAATTACAGTAAATGACTAATTGACAGTCATGAATTTCTGAACGATAACTTATAAGTCTAACTCAAATAAGCGGAATTTCCTTTTAAAGCGACCAGTTGTTCAAACAAATCAGACAATAACCCCTGTTGACGAATGTATAAAACTCGTAAAGGCAAACGGTCGTTCAACTGGCGCGGATGAACGTAAACTAGTGATATAAGTAGAGCTCGGATATGTGGGCGCTAAAAAGGTTGCAAATAGGCAGGCAAATAAGCACTTAAAAATAGGCAGGGAAATAGGCATTATTGTTGACAATAGGCAGGCACTTATGAAGTAAAAATTTAAAAATAGCCAGGGAAATAGGCATTATGGTTGAATAATATTAAAATTTATTCGTAATACGTACTGTATGGTATATATGAATTGCGAAGATTGAAAAGACGAGAGCAATTTCCTGTTGTCTGGAGCACCGTGACTGTCTTCGGATAAGTAGATAAGGTAACGCACTCGGTGTCAAGTTCTCATATGTCTCTAAGCGGTGTCCCCGCTCGACGCGTTATAGGCAAGAACACGCAGGGCATAGAGCTTCTCGATCGGAGAACGCCCTGGCGTACTTTACGCTGTAGTTACTTCTTTGGTAAAAAATTACCTATCACTGATTTCTCAAAAAATGATTGGATAGAACAAAATATACTGAACAAAAAGTATTTAAAATGCAGAAAATTCAGTATAGGCACTTAAAGGCTATTAACGCTCGATTAGGCAATTATCTCTAAAATAGACATTTATAAGCATTATAAAACCCTCGCAAAAGCCATATCTGAGGTAAACATTGATAATGGGTAAGTTGCCTAAAAATACATTCAAAGAAATAAAATAGGCAAAAAGTGCATTATCAGGACTAGTTATAAGAACATTATTACACGTAATTTTTGCTGTCGGATAATTGTCCAGCATTTTTAATGATTTGGATTTATAATTTATAAATGAGAATTCAAGTTTAACGGCTGAAAAGAACTTTTATTTTTTGTTTCAATGAGGTTCATTCAATGGCAAAATAAAAACCAAAAGAATTTATCTTCGATATCTTCATTTGTATTTGAAGTATTTCCTTTTTCAAGTTCTCTTATTTTATATATTTAAATACATGTCCAAAAAACTAAAAAATACAGTTGTTCAAATACAAAATGTATTCCAAACACTATTTCAAGTATTTAAATAATGCCCAACACTGGCTGTCGAAGATACAAATTGTATAAGGTTCATTTTAAACTTTAATAAAAGAAATGTTTTTTTTATGGAAAGCTTGATACAATGAAAACCCAATAACTTATTCATTATATATTACACTTTTTCAAAGAAGTTATTATATTTTAAGCCTCTGGGATGGCTCATGGGTGGGTTGGTTGGGTGTTGTTAGTGATTCCGGGCGCGTCAACAGCTTAGGTCATTAGTCCCGTAAGTGTATTGCATGTTGTTTTTCTTGGGAGATGGCGGTGATCTTCACCCGCTAGATGGCGAGATCCGGCGCCGACCTACCGCCGGCTAGCAGGGTTTTCCCCCTAACCAGGACTCTCTCACCAGCGGGATAGCGCCCCAGCCGAGACAAGCTCTAAACTTCCGAGCGATCTCCCGGAATATGTGGTAGTGTAGTGCATGTTACTGTAAGTGTGTAAGGGGAGAGGATAGGATAAGGACAAGGAAGAGGAAGGGAAGATCGCGCGCGGTCCGTGGCCCATTTGTTAGGGTACTGCTCCGGCATTCGCCTGGTGTTGATCGGAGAAACCACGGAAAACTACCTATCAGAGTAGTGGGCCGCTAGGATTCTCCTCCAGACAGCGACTGAATTCGACCTATCTGAAAAGCTAGGGACTCTGCCGCCGCTAGGACTCCAACCAAGGACCTCCCGGTCAGAGGCGCTACAGTGACATCAGTTGAGGCCCTGAACTACCGCTCCCGATATGGCTCATGGGCAGCGTGCTAGCTTACCGTGCTATGGTCCCGGGTTCGAGGCAAAAGTAAAGTTGTAGATTGTCTTTAAAACCGTGCCAGTTTCTGTAGCTGTGTGACGAAAAAAAGCTCAATCAGACGGATCATGCTCTTTACGGTGAAGAGAATACGTCATGTTTGCCTCATGTCGCTCTTACTCCCAAGCATGGGAAATACATTATTATTTATTTAATAGGTAATTATTACAGAGAAATTAGAATACTTAGTGCTAAGTGGCCAGGCCGAAGGCCTTTAAGCCATTACAATACCTACATTCTACCGCGTCGTAACCTTTCGAATTCTGGTATTCACTCCAAATGGTCGCATCAAAGCCGCAGAAAATAGACCATAAGGTACGACTGAGGGAAAAAAACCTCTGCAGGGGGAAAAACACTCTGTCAGAAGTCGAGTCCATGCTAATCTATTCGATTTAAAAAAACAACTATTTATGTATTTGGCGCGGGCGTCACGCTTCCAGTGTTTGGCCTCCTCAGCACCTGAAAACAAACAGCGCCACAGAAGATCGTCCGCACCAACGCCTCTGCCCTTACATTTCCGATTCCCACTTCCCTTCGCCCCCTAATGTGCTTATTATTTTAACAGTTTCATTATTTATTTTATTTTATTTTATTAACTTATTTATGTACTTATACTTAACAATTGACTGCGACTTATGACCTATTTTCTTAACCGTTTACTAACTTAACATAACTTACTGATTAACTTAATTATTGGTAGCTTATGGACTTATTTACTTATTTCTCTCCACTCTAGGCTCCGCTTGCACTAACCAGTGCTGTTTTCTCACTCCCGTCAAATTCATAGAAACATATTATATTTAATATTGAGTATTAATTCATTTACTCGATCATTCTTTAAAAAGTTAAAATAAATATAGGTATTTGAAGTAACGTGTTTTGGTCAACTAATTTTTGTATTATCTGGTAGATTATTGAACTAAACTATATAGGTCGGTATGTATGTTTATGTATAAAATCGATATTTTCTTGGTTTTTGGGCTTCACTACCGGAGTGATGTCATGTGCGTGTAGGTAGTCACATATGCCCGACGCGTCTGGGCTCATCAGTGCGCGCACTTGGCAGTAGAAGCAGTCAATGGCCCCACTCCGCGACCCGCTCCCTTCCACTCGGCTCTGCTCCTCGCCGCTCCGCTCCGCTCAGCTCCGCTCCGCTCCGCGCCCGGCGCAGCCAGCCGCCAGCCAGCAGCCAGCATACAATGGATACCGCGAACAATGCGACATCCGGCGGACGGCGGTGGAGGCGGTAGAGGCCTGCGCCCCTGCCCCTGCCCCTGCCCCTACACGCCCCGGTCCATTTGCCCCCCGCGCCGCCGCCCCTCCCCCCACCCCGCCTCTCCCTGCGCAAGGCGTTCGCGAGATGGTATCGTCGTACTGGGAGATACCTCATCTTCGCCTTCGCCCTCACCTCGCGTCCGTCCTGCTCCCATCGGAGCATCAACAACGTAAATAGTAGTCGTTTCTTAATAATAGCATTGACATATTTGTAAATGGTAATGACATGCTGTCTTTTATAGTGTATACAATTTACTATATGTTACAAATATAATAAATATCTTACATTGCTAGGAATTCATTTTCATTAGGTTAGTTGTTCAGCTTCTCTTGAGGAAATATTGAGAAAACACTTTGCTTTGCATCAGAAAATAAAACTGGCATTCCACAAACATCAGCTTTTTTACTGTTTCACCAGCATCACATATTCAGCTTTTTTTTTACTGTTTTTCGGGTTATAGAAACGCTTATCATTATCTTCACATATTTAACTGGAAGCCTGTTCCGCAGAAATCTCAGGATGTCCTTGTTCTTGCTGAATTTCATTACGGTGTTTGGCATTATCAGATTGTGCGTGACAGGCGTTGGGAAAAGTGTATTCGGAGTTGAAAAATTATTTGAATTTGATCGGTGTTCACGAAACTTCATAAAAAAACAAATAAGTAATAAAAATCGTTCATGTAGCAATGTAATAACCTGCGTGTTTCTTTGTGTCTGTCTGTTATTAATTGTTAAACTTAAAAAATAAATATATATTTCTTGCGTAACAACGTTCCAAACTTTTTGGCGTTGAACGTGTAGTAATACTCCTTGAAAAATTGTCAGTCATACGTCATTCGTAAGTATTGCCATTTATCTCCTTCGGCCAGGGGCTTAGCGCGGTTCGTATCCTGGATTCCCAGATTGTCACTCATCCAGGGATCTGGTGTCTCGATCTGCTTAATTTTGTGACTTCACGGAGCTTGATAAGTAGTTCGGCTACCGGCGCAGGCACTTCTTTCCAGCCACCATTCCAGACATTTTTCCATTCTCTAGGGAAAGCCACGCAAGCCAACCATAGGTCAGCGCTGGATCTCACTTTCTAACGCTGTAGGAACACCGCCACATAGGGGGATATAACAAGTACTACTCTTACGGGGCTAAT
Source organism: Teleogryllus occipitalis (assembly GCA_011170035.1). Lineage (NCBI taxonomy): Eukaryota > Metazoa > Arthropoda > Insecta > Orthoptera > Gryllidae > Teleogryllus > Teleogryllus occipitalis. The sequence continues at coordinate 57,042 of BLKR01005184.1, forward strand.
GCAGATAGCAGTTGACACGCCCGGAAACACGAAATAATCAATGAATCAATCCCAGGTCCCCAGTCCCATCTTGCAACCCGGAAGCCACACTAGCCCCCTAGATTACCTTGCTCTCATTAGCCCTTTAGCGCCCCCTCTAACCACTCTCTAGCCTCCATAGCATCCGCATCCCCTCCAGCCTCGAGTACCTCCTAGCTACCCGTAGCTCTTACTAAGCTCCCCTCCAGCTACGAGTCAGAAGTGGCGGTAGCGACAAGCGAGAGGTCGGAGGTGATGGCGTCGCCTGCTGCGGAGGTGGGGGAGGGGCGGAGTGACCACTGCACGCGGTCACTCGCCGTAGCTCGTCAAAGGCCAGCACGCCCCCACCAGCGGTGACTCATCCGTGTTACTAACAATGTTCGCTCTTCTCGACGGCGCCACACACGGCGTTCAGGTGTCCAATCAAACTCCGGCGCAGACTAATAGCCGTTGCCCACCGGAAGACTCCACAATGTTGCATTCATAATGTGCACACAGAGACGCCTTAAGATCTCCGAGGGCCATGGCCGCGAGGAGAGCTGGGCACTGTTTTGTCGCAAATTACAAGTACATGGGTTTTGAATAATATTGTGATTGAAATTGAAACAAATAAATAATGAATGTCTAAATTGACTTCTGCGAAATGATCGTCTAGGGTAGGTTTATCAGTCTGCGCCCGCACGAGGTACTTGTCCGTCTGTGAAGCCCGGCGATCCTGCAAGCACGGACAACTTCCCCTTCACTGTCATTTCCCCTCCAAATGCAGAAAGGGGTGTACGCTGGGAAGTCCGGCGATCCTGCAAGCACGGACAACTTCCCCTTCACTGTCATTTCCCCTCCAAATGCAGAAAGGGGTGTACGCTGGGAAGACCGGCGATCCTGCAAGCACGGACAACTTCCCCTGCACTGTCATTTCCCCTCCAAATGCAGAAAGGGGTGTACGCTGGGAAGTCCGGCGATCCTGCAAGCACGGACAACTTCCCCTTCACTGTCATTTCCCCTCCAAATGCAGAAAGGGTACGCTGGGAAGTCCGGCGATCCTGCAAGCACGGACAACTTCCCCTTCACTGTCATTTCCCCTCCAAATGCAGAAAGGGGGTGTACGCTGGGAAGCCCGGCGATCCTGCAAGCACGGACAACTTCCCCTGCACTGTCATTTCCCCTCCAAATGCAGAAAGGGGGGTACGCTGGGAAGTCCGGCGATCCTGCAAGCACGGACAACTTCCCCTTCACTGTCATTTCCCCTCCAAATGCAGAAAGGGGGTGTACGCTGGGAAGCCCGGCGATCCTGCAAGCACGGACAACTTCCCCTGCACTGTCATTTCCCCTCCAAATGCAGAAAGGGGTGTACGCTGGGAAGTCCGGCGATCCTGCAAGCACGGACAACTTCCCCTTCACTGTCATTTCCCCTCCAAATGCAGAAAGGGGGTGTACGCTGGGAAGCCCGGCGATCCTGCAAGCACGGACAACTTCCCCTGCACTGCCATTTCCCTTCCAAATGCAGAAACGGGTGTACGCTGGAAAGGCCGGCTATCCTGCAAGCACGGACAACTTCCCCTTCATTGTCATTTCCCCTCCCAATGCAGAGGGGTGTACGCGCGCAAGCTGTAGCAGAGCGAGGCCGAGGAAGAAAGGCTTCATTCGAAAACTTGTTTGCCTGATTTGTTCTATCAAATAACCTGCATTTGAATATTCTTTAATATTTATTACTATTTCATGTTCGTTTTACTTTATAAACGCTACCTAGTATAAATATTTTTGGGCAAGGGGGCATTCTTTACGTTTTGTGTTAAGTTTTATTTAATCATTCTGTTACTTGTATAAGCAAAAATGTGAAATAAATTAACAATTCTTACTGACAGCTCTTTTAACAGACAAGAATCTTTGTTAAACCTCCTAACATTAATGTACGAAGTTAATGCAAATGCATTCTGGAGCAAACATAATTACAACAAAATCAAGATGCTTTCGATTTATTTTCATTATTTTCCTCTCAATTGATCATTTGAAATCTGACTGGTATATTATTATATGTTGGTGGATTATTTATTTCCATCAATAGAGAAAATGGGAATTAATATTGCTAAATTTGGGGCAATAACTGTCAAGTGACTCCAAAAACTGCCATATCTAGTGATGTAGGGGCAGTCTGGAGCTATTTGTATAACCCTTCTTTTTAAATCTCGCACCGTTCGTTCTGAACGTACTACACGCTACATGTAATACGTTGACCGGGAGCGGTAGCTCAATGCATCAACTGATGTCACTGCAGCGCCTCTGACCGTGAGGTCCTAGGTTCGAGTCCTGACGGCGGCAGGATTTTCGACACTAGCTTTTCAGCTAGATCGAATTCAGTCTGGAGTCTGGAGGAGCGGCTTCTAGCGGCCGGCTGCTCTGATCTGTAGTTTTCCATGGTTTCTCCGATCAACACCAGGCGAATGCCGGAGCAGTACCCTACCAAACGGGCCACGGACCGCGCGCGATCTATCCTTCCTCTTCCTTGTGCTATCCTCTCCCCTTACACACACAGTTACACTAACATGCACTACACTATCATATATTCCGGGAGACCAGTCGGGAGCTTAGAGCTCGTCCCGACTGGGGCGGTGCCCCGTTGCTGGGAGAGTCCTGGTTAAGGGGAAACCCCGCTAGCCGACGGTAGTTCGGCGCCGGATCTCGCCATCCAGTGGGGGAAGATCACTGCCATCTTCAGAGAAAAATAACATGCACTACACTAACGGGACTAATGACCAAAGCAGTTGACGCGCCCGAAAACACGAAAAAATCAATCAATGTAATACGTTGGTTACCTTGCCCGCAACCTTGGACGTTCCTGGTCTATGGGGTGTAATATATACACGAAATTGCCAATGGTTCAAAAATGACAATACATGTCACGTTTGGGGGAGTGAAACGACTTGTAGGGTCATGTCCCGGAATATGAGACCGTTTTCTAATATGAGACCCATGGCTGTATGATTTAGTAAATGATGCAGCGTATCTAACAAGCGGAGCACGCTACTCTGAGTCGCCAGACTGGTTTTTGCTGCTGTGTGTGTTCTGCGAGGTTTTAGACAAGTTTGCTGAAAATATTTCCTTCTGTGGCTTTTGAATGAATGAATGAATGCCTTATTTTACGTGGCGAGACTCATGTCATGGAGCTTGCTCTAGGGGAGAAGGAAGATATTTCTTAGGCGACGAAACAGGCCATTTGAATTTAGCTCAGAACCTTCATTTAGGCTTGAGGATCTTTTACATGCAGTAAATGCATGGGACAGCCGAAAGCAGGCGTTCGAAGGATTTTTTTGCCCTTAAAAATCCGCGTCTTTGAACCCGCAAACTTAGTATAACAGCCCGAGACGCTAACCGTTACAACATCGCCGCCGCCGCTTTTACACCACATCCAACGTTTTTGGATTTTTAAAAGAAATAAGATAAGGGATGATGGTATTTTCGTAGTGATAATGCGAGAGCCGATAAATTAGCGTAGACATGTCTGTTTACAATGCAGTTTACAGTGAACATAACCTGAAATACATGCTTTGAACTGAAGCACGTGCTCAATTCCAATATGAGACTCAAGGAAAGCTGGTGGTTGGACCCAAGGAACATGGTGAAGAGTGACGTTAGTGTATGGAATACTGTACCTCGCGTCTAAAACCTCGCAGAACACACACAGAACATGAATATTGTGGAGGAGATTTATTTGCCCACAGTGCACTAAGCAAATGAACAAAAAACCAAACGCCATTTAGGTTATATAAAATAATAATACAAACATGTAAGTACTTATTGTAAAAACATACATTTCAGAACCAACTATTCAATTTTATAACAGGGTCTCATATTAGGAGCCAGTTTTTTCAACCACCAGAACGCCTTATTTAATTGTTTTTTTTTTTTGTTCAAGTACACGTTATTTCGATTTTCAAATATTGAAATTTGTTTAATAAATATATACTTTAAATTTCGCGTATTAGTGAAGCTTACGAAGCTAGTGAAGTAACTAGTGAAGCTTACGTTGATTTCAAGCATTTCTCACGTTGTGTCCAAAGTACAGACAGTTCGGCTACCTGACCCTCATGTTCAGAAGTACACAATGGACCATTCCAACATTAACTTTAAAGTGAAACTTAAATTGATCTTAACCATTAAGTACCGTGATCCAAAAATAGGGATTTTGCAATTTTTGCAATTCTAATTTGCTTCTTTTGCAGCAATTTTAGAATTTTATTTCTTCAATAGACGGAGACGTCACAATGTAAACACCTCAAAATAGTACAATATGTTAGGATAGAGATATTTGAGCTCATGAAAACGTGCACAGATTGCACTTGTCCCTCATAACACGTCACGCCGAGTTTTTAACCGATTTTGACGTTAAATAGATGAGGGAAGGAATAATCACGTGTTCCTTGGTCCTTTGCAAGGACTTTAAAACATATTTTTTCCAAGATTCAGATGATAATACGATTTATTTTTAAAGTAGAGAATGTTAATACATCACATTGACGCGGTAAACGTGGAAAATAGTACTCATTCAGGATCATTAGAATCAGAACCCCCTACATTTTTCAGCAGTTTTCTGCAAACTGCTTCATACACACGCAGCACATAATGAATTGCAAGGAGAAGGGAGATTGTTCCGTTGTAAAAGTAACGTCTAATGAAATATTACACATTGTTGTATAAGAAAAACGATTTGGACTATAAAACATTACACAAGAAGTAAAGTTGGAAAGTGAGGTGAATATTTTACCTGAAGTTTATTAATACATCTTAAGTAAATAATTTTGAGAGTAAAATAGTCCTTTCACAGTCAACAATGGGTAGAAAGTAATTAAACTAATAGCAGCACTACAAATTCCACCATTTTTCTTCGCCTTCGTAACGATCGTGTCAATAAATAAATAAATAAATACGTAAATAAATAAATAAGTAAAGAAGTAAATAAGTAAATAAATAAATAAGTAAATAAATAAGTTAATAAATAAATAAGTAAATAAATAATTAAATAAATAAATAAATAAATAGATTTAAATAAATAAATTCACGATATCACAATCGAGTTCTATTTCTGGTAATGACGTAGACGACCGTGCTGCTTTTCTCCAGCAGTACAGCGATGGGACTATGAAGGATGGTAAGCTTTTGCATCGCATAAGAGGGTTATACTTAAAAACTAATTTGTGATACAAATTAAAAATGTGGATCCAATGAAAATTTGAAGTTAACGAGAGGCGGAATAATTTTATTTGATGTCAAATAATTCACGTAAATTAACTCATATTACAGAGTAATTTTACTGAAGGCATTATGTATTAATTATTTTCCATTTTTCAAGTGCGCTGCCAATTTGTCTACGTCACGTACACGATCAAATGACGACAGAGATCATCGTTGGAATAATAAAGAAATAAAGCCGGTGCCTTGCAATCCAGGATAACATACATACAAACGGGACACCACATTTACATTATGAACTTCATTATATGACGTAACTAGTAAAGTCAAGTTTCTGTACAATAATAATGCATGATTTTCGGAATCCCAACCCGCGTTGTGATTGATTGATTGGTTATTTAGGGTTTCCGGTCACGTCAACTTCTATGGTCATTAGCGGCCGCCCATAAATTACGTAACGCAAATTTGGAGTATTTTGAATATTCGCTGTCTCCCTTATAACGCAGATTAATGCGCACTTGAACTCCTCTAAATAATTACGTAACTTTTGCGACATGGCCCGTATTTACGATAAGTAAAAATAAATTAGAAAGCCGTAACAACAGGTTGTTTTCATTTTATTTGTGTTATATATTAAAATGTATGATAATTGAAGTCAGAATTAGATGGCAATGCTGAGTGCACCTATCAGTAAGATTGGAGACAATTTTTGAATGAAGGAAGAAGACGTAGGAGAGAGAAAGTTTCTGACAACAAGCAGTGCAAACGCCGCGCCGTCGTGGCAGGCGCATGGGCCAGAGTCTACAGTCACTTAAAGTAACTTTAATTTATTTATATATTTTAAAATGTAATTTGTTAATATTTTAATGTTTTAGTATAAGTGACTGAAAGAAATTATTTCAGCTAATGTGGATTAAAAAAATTAATATCACCGTTACATAACGTTAAACTATGACCCCCCTACCCCTATGCAATGCTGTGAAACGATTCCTCAAACCCCACCCTGCTCTTTAGAATTACGTAATTAATGAGCGTCCGATTAATCCCGTAAATTTAGTGCATGTTTTGTGACGGGATGTGGCGGTATTCCAACCCCACTGGACGTGATATCCGTCGTCAATCTACACATCGTCTTGCGGAGTGTTCTCCACCATCTCTATACCTGGGGGATATACCTGGTATACCTGGGGGATACCAGGGTGGTATCGCTTCAGCCGGGACAGGGTGGGACACCGCTTCAGCTGGGACAAGCTCTAAGCTCCCGACATGTGTGGTTGTGTAGTGCGTGCAAGGTAAGTGTCTGTAAGTAAGGGTGAGGATAGGACAAGGATGAGGAAGGATTCGCCTCCTATTGATGGGAGGAAGTACGGAAAACTCAGAGCAGCCGGCCGCTAGAATTTTCTTCCAGACAGCGGCAGAATTCGACCTCGCTATATACCTAGCGTCAAACACCCTACCGACACCAGAACTGGAACCCTAGGACCTCCCAGTCAGAGGCGCGGTTGTGACATTAGCTGATGCCCTGAGCCACCTCAGCCGGTCCACCTCACGTTCTATTTCGGGCGATGACTCTTTAACGTACGGTGCAGTTTTTCTCCAAACCGCTCCACATCCTCGCCTAACGCGGCCCGCAGGGCGCCTTCCTTCCTCTCCCCTTCCCCCCTCCACCCCACCCCTCCGCCTGTCCGCTCGCCCCAGGCCGCTTCAAACGGCGCCGCGGCGCGACAGACAAGCAGCCATTACGCCCCGGCGCTATCTCCGAGCGCATCGCCCCACGTCGATATCCTCGCGATTATCATTAGAACGTACTTCGTAATCTTAACAGGTTATAATGAAGTCCATTTAAGTTAGAAGACTTGCCCATCGTACAAGACAATCTAATCACGTGTAGAATTCTAATTAGTACGTTTCAAATGACTTATCACGTCCGAGGTCGTATTAATAATTTACTCTTGTCGAATAAAACAATGTTTCTGTTAATTATCGTAAAATACGCTCCGGGAAACGGTCTTGTCGGTAACGAGAGTGGAAAAACGAAACGAGAAAACGGAGGAGTCGGAACAAGCGCACTTAATGAGAAATCACACTAAATCAGTGAACGGGTTCCAAAGTCTAAATTGTCTTGTTTGTCAATCATTAATTATTCAAACATTCTACACGCACGGTTCTGGAAACTCGGTTCAGCGAGATGGTGACGGGGACGGTGCAGGCACTGGGAGGAGAACGCAGGGAGGCGGGATACAGGAGAAGAAAGAGGAAAAGGAGGAGTGGCTAAGTGTGAGAGGAGTGTGAAGCAGTGACACGGAAGGTGAGAACGGGCGTGCCGGGAATAAAGTGAGCCCTGACCAAGTTTTATATCAGGCGTTATCGTGCGAAAAGAACAAAAAAATTCAGGATTGAGAACATGCTGTGAATTTAGACTGAAAATCCACCTAAAGGTATTATCAAGATTGTACTGTTTGAGTTGAAACTTGAATACTTGAGGTGTGTATTTTATCTTTCGGATAGTGTAGTACACCTCACGTGCAACTCGAACTCGGATGGAAGGCGATAGTGGAGTAGAAAGAAGGAGATGATCTGAGCATTGGCGGATCTAGAAATGGGAGTCACACTTTACGACCCCCACCCTCAAAATACAATACTTTTTTGAAATGAAGTGATCAACAGAAATAAATATAATACAAATCTTTCGAATTAAAGAATCTCAATCGTGTATTAACGTAACGTGTTGATGAATTTGATTTGCCTTGCTATTGAAATAACTAAATGTAACTAAATAAAAATAAATGCAACTTCATTTTCTGTGCACGACTTCTAGAATTCAGTGGGACATATAGTTATTCAAATTATCGTTTCCATGTTGCCGCGGCAGGAAGTATTATTCCTTGACGAAGGACATCATGGATAAGAGCCCAACATTTATTGCTTATTTATCCTTGAAAATAGATTTTATTATATGGGAGCTTTTTTTAAAATTCAAAATTCAAATAGTATATGACTTAGTGTAGGGATCACAGAATTTTGAAAACGTGCACATAATTCACTTCTCCCGATTGCACGTCACACATAGTTTTAACTGTTTTTGACGTAAAATAAATAAAAATAAATATACTACTATTTTATTATATTATCGGAGCACAAGAAAACATACACTACTCAAAAATTGTAATTGTCGAATTAAGAGAAGAAATCTATTTTTTAAACTGTCTATTTCTTAAATAAATATTTAATAGAGATCATAAGACAAATGGTAAATTTGGTAAAGGGGTGAAGTTCTCAGAATTGTCATTTTGCAGGAAAAGTGTCATTATTCTTGTTAACCGGCAGTATATAAAGTTAATATTCTTACACCGAATCACAAGACCGTAATGTGCCTCTTTCAATTGAATGCCTAGTTCCGCCGCAGGATCTGAGTAAGACTAGGAAACAGAGGAAACTGCGATATGGTTCGGGTAGGACGTTCTGTGCAATTTAATGCAAGCTGTAATCTTTTATCGTTTATGAATTCACAAAAAGTGTCAGAAACCAAACAGGTTTTTCATAAACAGTTTATTGATTAATAAGTAAATAAGTTAAAGCGGTTTGAAAGGAAACGATGGGACAGTTGCTTTGGAAGACCGTGTTGAAAAGAATAGTATAAAATGGCAAAAAAGGAACGGAATATATTTTCACATTAATCCGTTCAAACATAGGATTTAATATATTTAAAATTTAAACGAATATATTATTGAGGTCAATAAAAATATATTTCATTACCGTTCATGGTTACTAACGGAAGCCTGATCTAATCTGCCAGAAAGATCAAAAGATAGAAAGTACAGAAGCGATATTACTTTATACTTAAACTAGTGTCATGTAGCAGTAACATGGCCCTTTGGAATGACTAATGTATTATTAATTATTGTTATAAACTTAATGGATTTTTCTGTTCCTAAGTTATTATTACACGCTCATGAACATTAAAATTGTTTGCTCAAAATGTGAAATATTATTTGTAGAATGTTAATTTCTTATTTTTATTGTGTTATATTTGTTATAATACTTAATATTAGTGATAGTATGATTATTGCATGTTCGGTGTGTACTGTAATCCTTTATTATTATTGTTATTATTTTTATTATTATTGTTATTGTTATTATTATTGTTATTATTGTTATTTAACTGCCGCCGGGTCATGCCCAATTGCAGTTCAAATAAATGTATGTATGTATAGCACGCCTTTCCAGGGGGAGCGCTGCGCGACCTTGCGTGGCGGACTGTTACATTCAAAATATCCGTTAAACACGAGTAGCAAAAAATCAAAAGTGCTCAAAAAATGCTTATCTAGCATATGACAATGTGTATATCATTGGATTAGTCTTTTTACGCTTGTCGTGATATACTAAAAACTATGTGTAGTTCCATTTGAAAAAAAAAACAACAAAACAGTTATCTCAGTATCTCGTAAAATGCAAGTGTTAGTATAGAAATGAATACATATGTCAATTAGGCCCCAATCCCTCATGCACTTCGTGAAAATTGCATTGCATTAACTTCAATCGTTCAAAAACTGCAGGTGGTGCTAAAGGTATGTGACTCATCTTGTGTGGAGTATACATATGAATGAGACAACGCAGATTCTCAGGTGCTAAGGTTGTTCCTAAAATTTTCTTCCATTGCCAAAATTGTGTGTTAGTAGTTAGCATTTGAAAACACTCGCAAGATGTTCAATATATTTCATATCTCAGAGAGCAGCTTGCAAACTAATTCACTCTCTACGAAGCGTTCTCTTCAAGAATGAAAATGGAATGGCTATATAGGTCTTCGCGGAGCCTTGAAAGTTTATTGTTAGCATATTGCAGCAGGTTTCCCTTCTAATTTGTTGTGCAGCCGTATTTGTCATATTGGCAGATAAAAAGGAACCATAACAATCATAAGAAGGCATTCCTCGTTTGGTAGAGTCATCTGACGTAGATCGATGATAAACAAAGCATACAAAAAAGGAGAAATTAGCGATGGAGCAAATTCCTTTTACAGATGATACCGGAAGATTTGAAGAGTGGCGACGAAAATCTGTGTATGTAAACAGGGTTGAGCAGTATTTAAATACTTCTATTTGAAATACGTATTTTAAAATACATTTTGTATTTTGTAGTTTTAAGTTTTTTGGGCATGTATTTTAGGGACGTATCTAAATACATAAAGTAGGTATATTTAAAAAAGAAATACTTAAAATACTTTGAATACAGACGAAGAAGAAGAAAGTTTAGAACGAGGATAGTTTCTTTTTGTTTGATTCCGCTAGTGAATGCTCCTCAATGGATCAAAAATAAAAGCTTCTTTCAGCTATTGAATTTTGATTCTCTTCATTTTTATATGATAAATATAAATCATTAAAACTGCTGGACAATTCTCTGGCAGTAAAAAAAGTCCTTTTAATAATTCACCAACTAGGGGTTTATTGTCTGATGATTTGTTTGAAAAATTAGTCGTTTTAAAAGGAAATTCCATTTGTTTGAGTTAGATATATTTTTTATATTTTATATTTGAAAATGTTTATACATATGGTTATAATACATTACAAATGTGATTGTTCAGTAATTTTTATGACCGTTAATTAATAATTTACAATAATTGAAAATTACAATATATTGTGGCAATAAAAATATACAACTTTATTCTATATTTATAGTATTTTGAGTATTTGAAGTATTTTAAATACCTATACATTTAGCACAATGCGTCCTAATGTACTTTGTGTATCCATTTAAATATTTATTTATAAAATGTTTTTGCGAAGAACTGAAATACAAAATTTCAACGATTTGGCCAACTCTGTTATATTAACTACTTTGCATTGCAGTTCGTCGCAATAGTTTGACGTCACATACGACCTGATATTAACAATAAAAGAATTATATCTCATTCCATCCCATTAGCGTATGTGTGGCAGGAATAATATAAAAATGTCGTCGTAATAAGATAGAATACCATTGAAAATGAAACAATTAATTTCCGCAAACGGACTCGCAAACGGTGATTGACGGGTCGGCGGTTGGATCCCGGCAAGATGCCAGAATTGCTTAGTGTGTTGGAACATGCCGAAATAATTGTTGGGAAGGGATTCTGAAACTCAAGAAAGCGTGCGCAGATGATTTTCTCCCCCATACGTCACATACAGTTTATGTCTAAATAAATTAAATAAATAAATAAATAAATAAATAAATAAATAAATAAATAAATAAATAAATAAATAAATAAATAAATAAATAAATAAATAAATAAATAAATAAATAAATAAATAAATAAATAAATAAATAAATAAATAAATAAATAAATAAATAAATAAATAAATAAATAAATAAATAAATAAATAAATAAATAAATAAATAAATAAATAAATAAATAAATAAATAAATAAATAAATAAATAAATAAATAAATAAATAAATAAATAAATAAATAAATAAATAAATAAATAAATAAATAAATAAATAAATAAATAAATAAATAAATAAATAAAATAAATAAAGATAGTACACGAAACTACGAACCGCAGATGATCTTGCCTTCTCATTCTCTTCCCTTTCCATCATCTCCACCTACCCGGATACACATTGAATGGTGACTTCCAAACATTTCTCGTCATAACCAATATATGCCTACGAGGTGAACACAAACTCCTGTAATAATGGGCGAATAAATACTGTGAGTAATGAATAATCAATATTTCGTATAAAGTATCAAGCTGCAGCATCCGAACAAGAGGAGTTAATACAGAAACAATTCCATACGGTGTTTGGCATTACTCTTCATGCACGTCTGATCATTGTATTTTTTGTGGGTTGGTGCGAGGAGAAATTCGAAGGGCGAGGTGGTGCGAATTGTCAAGACGAGGGACGGGACATGAATGGTGCGGGGCAAGGCAAGGGCGTAGGGGATGGCAAGCGGGGGGGAGGGGGGCGTGGAAGGTGTAAGTTGCAATGGCGAGTATGTTGCCGGCTGATGCAGCCTAGAATGGTACGTGATGGTTGGTGCGGTGTGAGGTGGCCCTGCGCCTGGACAGTTAGGGGGCGAGAAGTCCTCACGAGCAGGAGCGTGGGAGGGCGCTGCTGGGGCTGCGGGGCGGGCTGCGGGGGGCGAGGGCTGCGGGGGACGGGATTGCGAGGCGGGCTGCGGGGCGGGCTGCGGGGAGAGGTCTGCGGAAGGCAGGGACTGCGGGACGCGGGCTGTGGGGCGGGGGCTGCGGGGGTTGCGGGGGGCGGGTGCTGCGGGGCGAGCTGTGGGACGGGCTGCGGGGCGGAGGCTGCGGGAGGCGGGGGCTGCGGCGCGGGCTGCGGGGCGGGCTGCGGAACGGGCTGCGGGGCGGGCTGCGGGGCGGACCGCGGGGCGGGCTGCAGGAGAAGAGCAGGAGCCGGCGCGGGGCATGGCGCGAGCGGAGGCGTCGGGAGATGCGCGCGATAAGCGGGCGGCGCGGGCGCTATCTGGGGATCGGCGCGACAACGCCGGCCCGCGCGCGCCCCGTTCGGCCGGCCCCTCCGCTCTAATGAGCCTCTTGTTGATTGAAAGGTGGGCGATCAGGCGCTGGCCGCGGCCTTCCGCTCCTGCGGTCTCCCGCCTCCCGCCTCTTTCACAGATTCTGCCCCCACGCCATCTACTTCGCACTCTGGATCCAACGTGCCGTCACGTAGTGTCTGTGTTTGATTTAGCGGTTTTTTGAACAGACATTTGTAATTACAGTAAACCCTCGTTGGCACGAACTCGCTTAACACGAATTTCGCCCTAATATGAACAAACCTTTTGTACCGGCAAGGGTATACGGTAATACGGACATTTATAATACTCCGATAAAACGAATTTTTATAGAAAGAACTCCGATTATTGCGGTCCTTTGGAATTCGTATTAATGACGGTTTACTGTCATTCAAAATGTATTTTCACTAGAGGTTCACACTGAAATGAATTGGGCGAAGAGGAATGTAGCCTGAGTTTTCTGTCGATGTTGTTCTTTAGTATTTGTTACTAGATAAAATTAAATCAAAATTTTCTCGCCATACTACATACGTAATGTAGTGGAAGTATTGTAATTCGATAGCAAAAGTCTGTGATTATTCGATAGCGAAGCTGGTAATCTGTGGCCCTGGCGTCGAATACTTTCTTAACACGTTTTGTAGTTCATGTTTTGGGGCCTTCAGAGCTAAAAATGTGCCGACGGCAAAAAGTCTATTTGTGCGTCTCTCTCCAGCTCTCCGTCTGCGGTAAACGCTCGCCTCTAAGCCGTACAATTTTCTCAAAATTGATATTTCCGATCAATTTGGCAGAACTCAAGGTCTTGTAAGTTTGAAGCGCATGTGTAGATTTTTGAGAGTACTATACGTGATGTGTCGACAGATATTTCAAGATTTTCTCAAAATGATTTCAAAATTTCTAATTAATCTTTTGTTCGGAATGGTTTCATTTTCGCTTAAGACCCTGAATTTTCAAAACCTCAAAAAATTTGACAAACTTTTCCGGCGATTTCTTACAAATTAAACATTCAAGACACAGATTGTTTCCTTAATGATAAATGTTCTTCAAAGATCTGAAAATAATGCGTTGTTGCAAAACTGTGAGTAGATATCGCACTATTTTGCGTGGAATTTGAAAATGCTGCAGGTGCCATTTTCGGCGAACTCTGTATTAGCGAAAAATAGCAAAAAATGAACCTAGCGAAATTCCGATATTAGTGTTAAAGTGACTTTTTCTTTAAAGAAATCTGTTCTTTAAGGTAAATGCCTACCTCAAAATCATGAAAATCGTGAAATTTCAAGTTTTTTAATTTTTCTTGGGTCATATGCTCTGTTTTATTTTTTAAATGCTTTAAACTGTTTTTGCTACGTTTTGTTTTCACTAAATTTTGTTTTCGAAGCGTGTGGCAACTGTCAAGCCCGACCGCTCTCCCGGAATATGTGGTAGTGTAGTGCATGTATGTTAATGTGTGTGTGTGTGTGTGTTAGGGGATATGATAGGGCAAGGAAGAGGAAGGAAAGATCGCGCGCGGTCCCCGATGCATTTTGCCGAATTGGGAATTTTAGGCACTTTCATGCGTGCCAAATATAAATCATAAACTATAAAAGAATAATATAATTCTTATTATCTCACTTGAATAAACAATGTGAAAGACATACAAGACAATTTCTGATGTATAAATGTTAAACTTGTATTTTTGTAAAATTATATTTAATGCAATCTATTTGCAGTTTTTTAAATTCACTTTTACCCATTTTTAAAACGTTTGCGGGGCGCTCACATTAGGAAACCTTTTCAAAAATCCACAAAATGTGTTCAAAATGTTTTTTAATTGGATGGCCAATAATATTAATTAAAATATGACATTTGTATAGCTAAGCATTGCAAACACTTTGATTTAATTGTGTAGAAAATTGGATGTAAAACTATTCGAAAACTAAATGAGGGCCCGGGTTTAAGTACTTTCCTCTAATATTTGAATATACATGGGGTCTAAGCTTATATCAAGGCCGCCAAAGCGTAAGCACGGCCGATAGCATGCAATAACACGCCATGCTCATGACCAGACGGCCAGATAATACAATAATTCCTGGTCTTGGGTTTGCTAGATCATGGAATTGTATCAAATACATTACAAAATCACCGGGAGCGTTAGCGCAGTGCATCAACTGATGTCACTGCAGCGTATCTGACCGGGAGGACCTAGGTTCGAGTCCTGACGGCGGCAGGATTTTCGACACTAGCTTTTCAGCTAGGTCGAATTCATTCGCTGTCTGGAGGAGAATTCTACAGGCCTGCTGCTCTGATCGGTAATTTTCCGTGGTTTCTCCGATCAACAACAGGCGAATGCCGGAGCAGTACCTTATCAAACGGGCCACAAACCGCGCGCGATCTTTCCTTCCTCTTCCTTGTCCTATCCTCTCCCCTTACACACACACTAACATGCACTACACTACCACATATTCCGGGAGACCGGTCGGGAGCTTAGAGCTTGTCCTGGCTGGGGCGGTGCCCCACTGGTGGGAGAGTCCTGGTTAGGAGGAAACCCCACTAGCCGACGGTAGGTCGGCGCCGGGTCTCGCCATTCATCGGGGAAGATCACCGCCATCTCACGAGAAAAAAGCATGCACTACACTTACGGGACTAATTACCAAAGACGTTGACGCGCCCGGAAACACGAAACATTCAATCAGTCAATCATTACAAAATCAAAGCTCCGTTACAATCACATTGCATATCCGGATGATTTCCTCCATGCCTCACATCTACCATCCTCTCTGCTTCCTCTCCTCCGATCCCCGCCACTGTTTGCCACCGCCACCGCCATCGTAGCCCGTCATTTCCACCGCCACCTTCTACTTCACCATCTCCTACTCCTGCATATCCTCCCCTCTCTTCCACGTCCTTGAACTTCTCATTTTTTTTTATCTTCTTCCTCGTTCTTCGTCTCCTGCGCTATCTCCACACCTCCCTCGTCGCGCCCCCCTCTGCCAGCTCCCTCTGCGGGCACCCTGCGCGCGCGCTCGAGCGACCCCGGAATTGAGCGCGGCGCGGCACGTGAGAAAAGAGCTGTGGCTCAGGGCAGTAACTGTTGTCGCTGCAGCGACGCTGACCGGGATGTTCTATTCCGACGGTGGCGGATTTTCGTTATTGTATATAACTACGTATGTATATACTTTGGCACTACAACTCTTTACGAGCTAAGCCTTCCTGCAGCGTCCCGACCTTGCGGCCATGGGTGTTGAGGGGTACGTGTTAATTTTTGCTCCGACAGGGAATCGAAGTTGTGTTGCGTCGTGTATAAATCGAGCACGCTAACCAACGAGCCACCGAGGGCATACATAAAACAACATAGCTAGGTCGAATTCACCCCCTGTGTGGAGGAGAATTGTAACAACCTGCAACTCTGATTAGTGGTTTTCATTGATCTCCGATCAATACCAGGCAAATGCCGGAGCCGTATCCTAAAAACCGGGCCGCGAACTTTCCTTTTTATCTTTGTTTAAACTCGCTCCTTACGTATACACACACGCGTAAACTACACAACCACACATATCAGGACACTAGCTGAGAGCTTAGAGCTCGGGTAAGGCGGTACCCGAGTCTAGCTGGGAAGGATCACTGCTGCTTCCCGCGCTTTAATGGGCTTTCTATTTAGGGAACTAATAACCATTGCATTTGCTCGGAAGCAATATATTAAATCAAGAGCTATGGGACAGACGAACAGTAGGCAATGGGTTTCGTGGCGACGATTAAAATGTGTGGTTCAAGTTCTCCACTCGTTCTCATGAAAGACCATTGCTTGCTGTTTCATTGCGGTTTCACAATGTCAAACCGTGACCGGGTTCAAACCTGCCATCACGAAGTCATCGGGAAGCCCGGTTGCTAGGCGCTGCCTCAAAGCTTCGTATATATGTATATGTATGTATATATATATGTATATATGTATCTACGTATATATGTATATATGTATATATGTATATATGTATATACGTATATATGTATATATGTATATATGTATATACGTATATATGTATATATGTATATATGTATATATGTATATATGTATATATGTATATATGTATATATGTATATATGTATATATATGTATATATGTATATATGTATATATGTATATATGTATATATATATATGTATATATGTATATATGTATATATGTATATATGTATATATGTATATATATATATATATATATATATATATATATATATATATATATTGGTATTTTTAGGGAGGGAATAAACGAAACATTATTTACCTCAGAGAATTTTTGAACAGCGTATCGTTAAACGATGTGAGGGCGTTCAAGGCAAATACGTGACCTGTATCTTTTAAAGTGTTAAAAGTGTTTCGTACAATGTTCAATCTAAGTGTACGATTAATGACTCTAGTTCGGCTGATAACGCTTAATTTCCATAAATACACATCATTATTCGTAATTATTCGACTCGAGCACCCTGCCATCATGTGGCATCATAGCAATAGCGACTTCAGCCATATACCGCCGCCACTGATGGGAAAACATTCCATTATTAATCTAGATCATATCACTTGTATAGTAATTAGTAACCAATGCAAATCACGTGATTGCACACGATAATTCTGGAAGTGTATTCCGGTATAACTATCGTTACGTTACAAATCGCGACCGGGAGAGGTGGCTTAGGGCATCAACTGATGTCACTGCAGCGCCTCTGAACGCGAGGTCCTAGGTTCGAGTCGCGACTGTGACAGGATTTTCAACACTAGCTTGTCAGCGAATTCAGGCGCTGTTTGGTCGAGAATTCCAGCGGCCTCTCCAGCTGCTCTGATCAGTTTTCCGTATTTTTTTCGATCAAACCAGGCGAATTCCGGTGAAGTATCCTAATAAATGGGCCAAGGACCGCGCGCGTTCATTCCTTCCCCTTCCTTGTCTTATCGTCACTCCTTAGTTACACTTACACTAACATGCACTATACTACCACACTCCCGGGAGACCGGTTGGGAGCTTATAGTTTGTCCCGTCTGGGCCGGTTACCCGCTGATGGGAGATACCTGCTTGGGAAAAACCCGCTAGCCGACGGTAGCGGGTTTCCGCCATCCAGCGTAAGCGTTGGATTCCGCCATCCAGCAGGGGAAGACACCCCCTCCCAAGGAACAAAACATGTACTACACTTACGGGACGAATGACTCTCCGTTGACGCGTCCGGAATCACTAACTATCAATCACTCGAAATCGCGAATGCGGAAATGCGTGAAATTGGGTTTATTTCATATAAGGTATCAAACGCATAATGCGCAAAAACTCATATAACTGAGAGATATATCCGTCCACATAGCTTACCATGCGAACAGTACTTAAGGGGCTTGCCGCGAAGGCGTTGTGTTTTATTTACCACTTTCTTAACGCGTGACTTCTCGGAGCCCTCCCGCCGGACGCGCTCCTTCGCGTGGCTTACTTCTGTAAACGCTTCTCGTCATCCATCACGCAGCTTCACAGGTAATGAATGCCGTTTCTTGATGATGACACAATCTACTGCTCGCTCCGTAATGTTGCCGTTTATGGAAAAGTGATGTGAATATATTTAGAAGATGTCGGAGGCCTTCAACAATCTATGGAGATAACATGAAATAAAGAACTAGTAGTGTGGTGTATTTCAAAACGTCATACATCAATAATCTATGAAGATGTAATGTTATGTCCATATGTAATGTAACGCTTTATTTATAGGTCTTCATTAATTATGCACCATAACTTACGTCGTAAATTCGAAGGCATCTTTGAGGGCATTACGCACGCGACTTAACAGCCATCCGTAGTTATATTTCCTGAACTAATTGTGGGTACAGGTCGGGTTTAACATAAATTTGAATAAATATTTTCACACTTCGGGCCAACTAGGTTTTTATCCCCTTGTTCTGGTGCGCGGCTCCTGGGTGGTGAAAAAAATTGCTTGTTCAAGAATTCACCTGTCAGGTGTGGACTGGTTCATAAAAGTTACGAAAATTTGATTTAACACCTGGGAAAAGCTGATCTTGCGTGAAGGGAGAGCATAAGATATTGAATCGGCGTCATTGGAAATCATTCAAGAATTCATTGAGTACAGTCGGGAGAAAAATATACCAGACCTGCAGCTCTCATGACGACAGTGAGTGTTCGGCGATAACGATGACGCTACAAATGATATCTGATTGCCTCCTAAGTCCAGTGTATATTATTCAGCTAACAAAACAGGGCGAAAGAACGCGTAAAACTGGGTAAATTTGATTAAATATCCCCACAATGATTGCACGAATGAATTGAACTGTGTATCTGTTGTATCAGTATAATTAACGTTCTTTAGCGAGAAAGGGAGTTAAATTTTTCTTCATAATCTCATTTAATTCCGTTCCAAATGCAAGAAAAAATGGTGAAATTGATTGTTTTTAATACATGGGACTTCACGTTTTCGCTCAGTAATTCAAATGTTTGTAACATCCGAGAGTTCAAATTGTCATTATCCCAAGACAATGAATTAATTTTACCGACGAAGGAAAAGATAAGCATGAAAGTACCAAATTAACTTGTACCAAATTTGATCAAATTCGTCTTTCTTTTAATCAAATTCATCTTGATAGGAATTCTACCATTGTCCCAACTATCCCGAGAGCAATGGTGGTTTGTTGCATCTGGTCAGAAAATGCAGCATATCACATACGGTGTAAATTACTTATGAGTAATGTATTATTATTATTATTATTATTATTATTATTATTATTATTATTATTATTATTATTATTATTATTATTATTATTATTTTAAATAAATATGAATCGATTTAACCCACGAATGAGAAGTTTCCAAATTTATTAACTGCATTATGCTCTTGTATGCACCTGTATTTCACTGCTGCTTTATATCATAAGATTGGATCTAAATGGTTTCCATTTTTGTAAACACATCAAGACCGGACGAAAAGCGAACTTATATAAATTCTTTTCATGGGCCTGATCATGGTAACAAGAAAAAAATAGATTGATAGATCAACGTAAATTCTATTTAAAAGATTGATTTAGTTTTAGAAATGCTGTATTTTCTTCATTTTTATTGAGCACTTAGTTTAAAGTGTTTCAGTTATACGAATAAATGCATATGAATTATTTCTTATTGTAGCTTTGAGCCAAAATCATATATACTTGATTCTCCATTCTACTTTTCTGACTTGAGCGTGTTTTAAATAGTCATTAAATTATTATATAATATGCTTTAAATGTTTTAATGTAGTTTAATGATGCAATTCTTTGCTAAGACGTTTCTGAAGTATACGTTTTCATATTCGTTGAAATTTTTGTATTTATTATCGTTTGGTTACATTTTAATGAATACTATTCCATTTATTTACTTACTTCTTTAACGTCAAACACAGTTAAAACTGTGTGACGTTCTACTGGGAGAAGTGCAATCACTTCTACGGACTTTTATCTGGGTATTCCTAGAAATTTTGTCATACTCTTAATTTTGTCTGGGTTATGGAAAAGCCTGGGTGATGAATACTATTGACTCTGAATTTTCAGTAACAGCACAGCACAGAGGCATATAGGAACAGTAATTAATGAACAGAATCCTACCTCTCATGATCTGTTCTTCTGATTAATTATCGATGTTTTCCAATACACAAAAAAGAAACGAACGAGTAAAGTACTTACCGTTGTGAGCAAATCGGTCTGCCCAAACGTGACTAATTATCAATGTTCCAGCTAGTTGTTGCATTGAAATGAAAAATTGGTTCATTACTAATTGAGAAATGTATATCTGATCAGTCGGCTTCTTTGTTGAAGTATAAAATGAGTTTGAGGTTCGTAACATTGTTCCTGGAGTATTTCCTTGCTAAAGACGATTAATGCACGATACATAATTATGAAACCACGTATTATGAACGAGATTCGATTTCTTAAAGTTGTGATTACATAATTTACTAAAAATCCTCTTATACAAGGCTCGCTCGTGGCACATAGCGAAGTCGCTGGCCTTTTACCACTGAGGTCCGGGTGTGATTCCCGTCGAATCTCATGTGAAATTTGTTCCAACAAAACAAGTTTGGCTGCTTCACAAGGGCTAGTCCAACCCATGTGAAGTGTCCTAAACCCTACCCCTATCCTTATTCCTTCTCAATTCTGGCCGCTGGGTAGTGACGCAGGAGCGCGTAGCAGGAGGCGCGTACGCGGAGATGCTACCTGGCGGTCCTCTTGACAACTGACTGCGGCGTGACGCGTGACATGACTTTAAAAAAGGTAATGGAGGATTACTCCCGCGCAAGTTAATGGAGGATTACTCCCCAGCGCAAAGCGCTCAACGCGCCTTTGCAGACGCAAAAAAATTTAAAAAATACAAAATACATAAATATATCCACATCCTTTTGTAATATTGAGGAGAACTGCAGTTTTTGACTCTACACTGAAATCGTATGAATTTAAAACAAAATGCTCTTTCAAATTCCGCTCCGTTTTCGACTTCGTTATCGATCGTGAAACAGTGTTCTCGTCAATTCTGGTCGATTTCGAGTAGGTTGCCTGAGTAGTCAAAACAGTGCAATCGAGAAGGAAACACGTGGACTAGTTGTGGAGTGCTTTGTGAGTAAGATATTGTGAATATGCAGGAAGATGTATTGGTTTGTAGGAGAGGTAGATTTGCTAATTTGCGGTATCAGTAATACAAATTCTGCTTCTATAAAAGTACACTGATAATACTTCAGATCACTTGAGGGTTTATAAGGAGTAACACTTGCCGATAATTATTAAATATCATCTACGATATTTGCGCAATTTCAGTTGTTTTTTAAGCTTGGACCTACACTTTTTGATACCTACAATTACTTTAAAAATAATCGGGGCATTCGCGAGACAGTTATTGTAGACAACTCTGCGTGCGTTTAATCGAAATAACTCTTTTACTAATTGGAAGGAAATATTCAAAATAATAGTATTTAGAGAATTCACATTTGCATAAAGTAAAAACTTAAGTTAGCATCAGTTGAATATTTAGTGGTTTTTTTTTTGTTCAGGTTGAAAGTATAAAAGTAAAATCAAAGAACTATATGTCATAATAACAGCTAAATGTAATTGACGATCCCCAAGCAAGTCGAGACCTTACCTCTAATTGACAAATTACACCCATCAACTAACATTATGCCGCTTACGCAGTGGAATACTTTTTGTAGAATTTTTATAAACGGGACTTTTATTTCAGTTTTGGAAAGTAGAGAATAAATATTTTCTTCTATCTAGCACCTAAAAATCGGCTTTCAAGTTACGGCCGGGATTCGTGTTTTGCATTTGGAAGCACGCGCGGCTCTGGGGCCTTGAGCGCATTGTGTTACCAGATATCGCGCTTCTGCTCTGCATCCTCGACCCGACGAATCGGGAGAAACCTGAGAACCACATTGCCATCAATCAGCGCGCTATTTATGCAACGCGCTAGTTTTAAAATGAATTACAGCAGTTCATTCTTACAGATCGTTTGTGGTTTGCAATGGTGGCACAACTGAAAAAATCAGATGTTGAGATTTGTTGGTGGAATACTGTACTGTAAGATATTTTACTGTTGTTGCTGGTAGGTAGAGTAATATGTAATTCTGGAAAGTGCATGAACTCAAAATTAGTATTTTTTGAGTTTTGTCACTATGGCAGCTTTTCAGTGATATGATCTTTAGTGTTGCATCTATGTTAATTGCTCAGAGAATATTTAACTATTTTAAACGAATTATTTGACGTAATTCCTGTTGAAAATAGAAGGGATTTTTATGAAGGAAATTTTAAAGTTTTCTCTTGCTTAGTGAAAATTATTCTATGTCATGTTAGGAAACAGTGGTACAAAAGTATTAGACAGCAACGTTCGTCTTTTTTACTGCAAATTGACATTTGCGCCAGATCAAGGGAGCGTTAGTAACATATCTAATACCTTATTTTGGAACGTTTGGAGAATTTTGATGTTAGCGAAAGAAACCGTAACCCCTAAGGAAGAAGCATCGATGAGGGTGCAGTTAATAATGGTTTACAAAAATGCACTGAATTTGTCAATTTTAATATGGAAATTTGCTTTAACAGAGAGTAAAGACGTTCACCTTTTCTTTGGCTTTTTGTTTCGCTTCATTGATATAATATTTCCCTGTTAAGCGACGAAGAGTGAAGGTAGAAGGTTGGCTTTCTACACTATTGAGAGCTATTCTCATTTAGTAAACCATGCAGCAAGTGTAATGGTTCTCATGACAATCATATTGTAAGTTATTGCCAATGGAGTTAATGTTCTTTGTGGAAATGCGTAATCAATCAATTTCTTGAGTCGATGTCACTGATATAATTGTAGAAGAATATCCATAACCAATCCAAACTACTCTGAAATCGATTTCTGGACACAACTAGGAACCAAACAAATTTGGCTGAAAGAACTAAATAAATATCGCAGTGAGTAAGTAAGACAATTAGCGAGGGAAATAACGTCGATAAAAAATAATAAGTAGATCATCGGCATTAATATTCATAATTGATTTTTAATCTTTAAAGTACAGGATAGTCGAGTACCATTCCTCATTTTTTTCTTGAGACGTTTTTGCTACGGATTTTTCTGTACTGAAAATTAAAATCAGAAAATTCGACTCCATGTCAAATTTGTTACAGTTAACATAGATTGGACGGAGAACTACTACAAATTAATAGGTTATTTTGAAAAGGAAACATTTACAATATTCTCCAATGTGAGTATATCTCACCATTTAATTCAGAATACACTTTTAACTTTGTCACATGTGAAAATTTCATATAGTTCGTTAATACAGTATAAGCTGGTGTTGCTCCCTGTTTAATTTCAACAGGGTTCTTCTCCGAATGTGTGACGTTTCCAACAACTTGGGCACACCGAACAACTGATGGAAAGGTTTATTCAATGAACAATTCACATACTAATTTATTTATTTATTTATTTATTTATTTATTTATTTATTTATTTATTTATTTATTTATTTATTTATTTATTTATTTATTTATTTATTTATTTATTTATTTATTTATTCATTTATTTATTTACTTTGTATATTAATCATATATTTTGTCGGTTTAATTAATTTTGTAATAGTGAATTACATTTAATTAAAAACCGTTAATTTTCTGCTAGAATATTGCCAACCTGTCAGACGCAACCTTCGTCTTTCCTGGGGCGGTGGGCCGCCAAGCGTCTCTCGCAGTGGGGTGGGAGCCGGAGTGCTGCCAGGGAACCGCAAGAGAATCGTCATCGACGAGCAGTGCCACGCGCCCGCCGCCATTTGATTTACGGCGCCCGCGCGGACACTCATTCCATCGCACTGGGGGCAACGAGCGAGGGACGTAAACACTTCGCCATCTGTCGTCGGAGACGAACGACGCGCATGTTGCAGCGTGCATTAAGCGCCGACTGATGTGACCGCCGGAACCGCAGGGGCTCCTTGCTTCGGGGATTGTACAGCTCTCTTTCGCTCTCGCTCTCTCTCCTGCTCGCTAGCCCTCAATCACGCCCTCTCTTTCTCCCGTTCGGTTGTTCTTTCCCTCTCGCTCGTTGGCGCACTCTCTCTGTCGCCCGTTAGCGCTCTCTCTCTCTCTCACACACAGACACATACGTTTGCTCTTTCCCTCACTCGTTTGCACGCTCTCTCTCACTCACTCATTCGCTCGTTTAATCTCTCTCCCTTTCCTGTGCTCTTCCCGTTTTTTCGCTCTCCGGTTCGTTAGTTCCCTCTCCCGTTCATTTACTCCCTCTCTCCCGTTCGTTTGCTCTCTCTCGTATTCGTTTGCTCTCCCGCTCGTTTGCACTCTCCCGTTCGCCCTCTTTCTCTACCGCTCGGTTTCTCCCTCGTTTTTTCTCCATTCCGCTCGGTCCCCGCTCGCTCTTTCTCTTTGTGTGTGTGTGTGACTTTTCTAAGTTTGTCTCTCTCCGCTCGCATGGTGAAAATCGCGCAAAGGCAGCTCCAAGCCATGAAAAACGGGCCGTGGCTGTGCGGAGCTTTACGACTCATAAAGCCGGGCGCCCGCGAAGCGCCGACGCGACGTAATGTGGCGTGGGTGCGCGATGCCTGGCTACGCTCCGTGCGGGTCTGGGTACATCGTCTTTCGATAAAATATTAGTTAAAATTTGATAAAAGGTGTCGATAAAATATTAGCGGGATACTTCTGGATGTAACGTTCGTATCGTCATGTCACACTGTCCAAGGGATAACCACACAAAGCCGAGCTTCGCTCCGTGCAAGGTAGGGAATATGTGGCATCTAGTATCGACCGTCGAATTCTGTCACCGTCGTGACTGGAGCCCTAGGACCTTCCGGTCAGAGGCTCTGCATTGACATCAATTGATCTCACTATCCAGTGGGGGAAGAACGTCGCCAACTTCCCGAAATAAAACATTCACTGCAGTAACGTGACTAATGAGCCGTAGTAGTTGACGTGCCCCAAAGCCAGTCAATCAGCCAACTATTGAACCTCATATGAACTAAGAACATGCTGGTTCCCAGTATGTTCAAAGAATAACTGAACGTGTAAGTATTTTCAGTCAATCATATTACGCTGAAATTTCCTAGGTCGGTCAGGGGTTTTTCTGACAAATGAAGCAAAAAAAATATTATAGGGTGTCTTAAGAAAACAGCAAGTAACACAATTCATCAAAATCAAGTACCACTTCCATTATTGTTGTTATTATTATTATTATTATTATTATTGTTATTGTTGTTGTTGTGATTATTATTAACGTTAAAAACTGTGTGACTTTGATGTTAATAAATGATGTTTTAAAAGATAACGGTAGAGATGTGAACGATCCGTCAACAGTGGTTAGTCTCTTCAACCAATACTTTTCAAGAATTACTGCGATCCTTCTAAGGGTCTGCAGCCACAAAATTCAACATTAGACGTTTCCCCAAGAATTTTAGACACGATATTCGTTTCCGAAACGTCTTCCTATGAAATTCTCAAAATAATCGGTAAACTAAAAAACTAAATATTCGTCCGATCTTCAAATTATTGGCCAATTTCTCTTTTGTTCGTTTTTTAAATAGTAGAGACACTTTTTTACGTAGGAATGGAAACAACTCTCAGTATACACAACGCGTTTTCAGATTTCCAACGTGAATTTCGAAAATCAAAATCTACGGAAACAACCATATTATCTTTTTTAAATATCTCCTCATCATTGGATCAAACCGAAGCATCTATTGAAATATTTCTAGATCTTTCAAAAACGTTGACGTCATTGATCATAACATTTTACTTTCAAAATTACCTCGTATGGAATCCGTGGTATTTCTCAAGTTTGGTTATTTTCATACCTTAAACGACAATTTCAAAGAATGGAAAAGAATGGACCTTACTGGAATGATGGAACATTAAGTAAACGTATTTCTGACTCTTTGCTAATTGCATGTGGAAGTTCAGCAGG